>PVKA01011847.1:0-59547 GCA_004027165.1 Ctenomys sociabilis
TCCTTAACATTTATTACTTTTTCCTTATCTATTTTTCTTACTCTTTTTTGATAGTATCAAATAAAATACAAAGTCAATGTGTAGGTGGCCTTTTCTAAAACAAAGATTAATCTCTAGTACTTGAGATTCTTGAAAATTTCTTGAAATTCTTGAAAATTTCTAGAAATCCCTACACACTTCTTATAAAATATTGATGTATATTAAATACTTTAAGAAATGTTGAAATCACATCTCTTTCCAGGGTATAATGAGATGAAAGGTGTTTTGATTGAAAACTCTAAGAACAATAATCAGTGTTGCTTGGGTCTTCTTCGGCAGATAGCTCATAAATTCTTCTCCACATTAATATTTTCTGCCTCCAGTTTCTATTTTGTGATCTACCCTCCAATAGCTACATTTTCTTTGTGCAGTCATCTTTAGGAACACATCATATTTGACCTTGAAGAGTGTTTACTGCTTAGATGACCAGTATTAAAATTATAAAAATATTCTTCATATGCTCTAATTCTATCTTCACTTCGCATATTTTTGATCATTCAACATGCTTTTCTTTTTTTTTTTATCTTAGAGCTCTGTCTCAGCTTTTCAGTAAAATTCATAGGTATTTAGAGTTTGACAAGTCTTGAATTATATATATATATATATATATATATATATATATATATATATATAATTAGTATTTCTTGTATTTTTCTAATTAATATTTTCAGAACGAGCCAAATTTTTGTATCTCTAGGGTAATTTTGTTCTTCTGTTGCTTTGGACTATTTGATTTCAGTAGGAAATACAGTATATATTATACCATGTTTATTTTATAAGGTGAACTCTTCATTATCATCTGTTCTTAGTCCTCCATTTTCATTATACAATTCATTACACGTGAATTGTCGAGTAGTACAACAATTTGTTTCAGGGTTATATGGTTCTAGAACTATGCTGCACTGGTCCAGTTAAGAAGAGACCAGTATGGGCTGGGATGAAGCTGCACTTTGGCTCAGGCTGGTGCTGCTATCTGGAAGGGTTAGGTCGTCACTAAGGAGGTTCCCCTTGCAGGCAGCAGCTGTCCTTGGGAGGCCTGCATCCCACAGCTACTGAAAATGAGTTTAGAGATTTGCCATCCTTTCCCAACTCAGAACTATTTTGAGAATCTAGAAAGGGAGCAAAACAGCCATGTAGTCTATATCCTGACTGGATTTCCAGGCCTGCTTCTTCTCCATTGTCTCTATGATTGTTAATCCCCAGGATGCTCCTTAATAACCATTCTGCAGGCAGCATTATCTGTCAGTTCTGCTCATGAGATCATTGAATTAATACCATTTTCCAAATGTTTTATGCCTTCTTACTACAAACATCTAAACTGAACTTTGAGGCTCATAGCCATCATAAATAACTTATTTTTCTTTCCTGTGTTTTAATAATAAAATCCATGGTCAACCTTACTGCTTTGTATTATAATATATGGCAATGTATTATTTTCAAATACCTACAAGCATTTTTTTTTTTGTCTTTGTTGAATAATTACTAAAGGCTAATGTAATACTCACTGTATCAACAACTGGCTTTGTCCTCAAGCAGTGTATAATCTTGTGGAATTAGGCCAATAAGTAAGTTAAAATTTGTCATAGTACATGTGATACAGAAATGTACAGAAGCCTTGAGAAACGTTTAGATTAGAGAGGTAGAAGAAATGAGGGAATTTGAAATGTATCGCGGTAAGCTTCTATAAGAAAGAGGAGTTTAATGTAAATAATTAAGCATTAAAAATATGAAACACATCCCACTTGGGGCAGGTTAAGGTGTGCAGAGGAATCAGTTACTCACAGAAGGTCAGCAGAGAGGCGCACTCTCTTGGTATCTGACTGTGACACTCTCTCTCTGACACTGTGCGCATAAAAATGACCCAAGTCCTTCATCTAAATCAGGCACCTAAGCCTATCCTTATGAAAGAGAAATGAAGAAATACTTATAAGAGGAAAGAAAAGTAAGTTGAGGTGGTATTCAGCTTGTGCTAGCTGAAGAAGGTATTTTAAATGGAAAATAAGAAAAGTGAAACTGTAAAATTGAGCAACACCATGGCTTGTGGAGTGTCAGATGAAGTAAGGCAGGGCATGGAACGGGGGCAAAGAGGACATTAATCTAGAATAATGGGTCTTTGTGGCATAGTCAAAGACTTTTCACTTACTCTAGAAACAGATTTGCCATTAGGAAGTGGTAGGAAAGAAAGAGGTATGTTAAGAGTTTAATACTATTAACATTACTCTGAGCATCACTGAAGACACAATGGAGCCACAGACAGAGCGGAACAGCAGTAAGTCTCGCGATGGCTTGCTGTGATCTCCTCTGCTCTGGATGTACAGGCTATTCTCTGATATTAGGTATGAGACTGAGTATTTCTCTAACAGGGACATTAAGTGGTCCTAAGTTTTGCTCTGTACTTATTATGATGCAGAAATTTTTTCATGTCAATTTCTGCTATTTTTTTCTTGGGATGATTTATTTAATCTGGGACAGATTAACTTTATCCATTAGATTTTGTGTTCAGTTTTATAACAAGAATATTAACTTACAATGGATAAAATTAAATACACGATTTTCTCCCTTAGATGAAATAATTCTTTATGTTATTACAGCGCCAGCATGACAGCCCCATGGGGAGCTGGGCTCCTGGGATTCTTCCTGCTTTGCCATATTGTTCCAAGATAGCTGATGAATATCCAGGCATTGCATCTCTGTTCTAAGTAACAGGAGATGGGACAAGTGTTGTAAAGGTGGATACAGTAGCTCCATCTTTTCAAGAAGGCTTCTGGGAAGTTCCACAACAGTTATCCAATTTTATCTGACTAATATTAACTAGACTTCTCCAATTTCTTAAATGGGTAAGTTGTTCCTCTACTTATGTGGTAATGTGCCCAGGTGAAATGAAAATTATTTTAATTTGAAAAAAGAAATTTGATCAGTGATTAAAATTTTCTGCCATTATCTTTTCTTTCTTCTTCTAAGAGAAGCAAAAATAGTAAACAAAATTAGCAATGATATAGAATTTCACTAAGCAAAATAATAATTCAACTATTGCATAATATTATCTTCCAATTAGTTGTTTAGGTTACCAGGTATAAGCATGAAAAATTGGTAAAAATTCACTTATTGCTTCTAGAATAGTGTTACTTTAACAGGTTCAGAATTTATTCACTGTTTTGGTAGTAAGTACTAATTTGGGTTAAAAAATGCCACACTCCTGGCCATGTGCGTCCATGTGGAATTTTCTCAGCAGGATCTTTCTATGTAACGTTTGCAACCTGGATAAAGAACGAATTGCTAATTCGTGATTGGCAAAAGTTTTTTTAAATGACATTCATCATCTAAGTTTTGCTTTTTAGTTAGAACAAAGGTGAAAATAAAATGGAATCCCAGGGGGTAGGATCTCATTTCCCTCCCCTCTGCCTCAGATTTGTATAGGATGTGGATCCGGTGAGAACACATCTTGTAGCCTCCTGGGCCAACTCAAGGTCTAGATGTGAAGGATGGGGAGGGGTTAGTGGAGGTGGAAGCATAATTAAAGTTATCTTGGAGCACACATATAAGTCCACATTCTTCAACCACTTTTTATTAAAATTAGAGGGTTGGGGAGATGGCTCAGTAGAATAAGTGCTTGCCTGGTAAGCGCAAGGGCCTGAGTTCAATCCCCGGTTCTGCCAAAATAAATAAATAAATAAATAAATAAATAAATAAATAAATAAATAAGTAAATTGAAACTGGTTTTGGACTTTGGCTTCCTTATTCTTTTTCAAGAATTCTTTTCTTCCTATTTTTCAATGGCTCATCATTTTAAAAAAGGAAAAGGCAAAGCCTTGTGAAGTCATTGAAGTGTAGTTTTATAGTTTGTGATTAATTCATGATCTGAGGCTGGGATTATGGGTCTGAGTACTGCTGGGATTATGGGCATGTTACATCCAGCCTTGGGCCCACAGCCTTAACATAACATAAGAGAGACGGAGAGACAGACTTGGTCCCAGTTACCTCTGTTGCCATTGTTGTATCTACTACTCCTCCCATTTGCTCTTGCTATTTTCTGCTGCCATGAACTGCAGCTCTCTGCCATGTGCCCCTCTGCCTTGGAGCCAGATGAGTATAGACTGAACCCTCCAGTAACTGTGAACCAAATAAGCCTTTCCTTCCTTTATTTTGGGTGTCAGGTATTTGTCCGAGTAATGAGAGAAGAGGAACTGCAACAGGCACACACATTATTAGCTCTCAGATTCCCCATCACTCTGGAGACTCTGTCTGGAGACCTCAGATCAATCATCCTACTGGGATCTGGCAGAGGTGTCGCTGGTGAAGACTGAAGCAGGAGAATCTCACTGCAGAAAAACAGAGGCAGCTCAGCTTTTGCAAGGGTGCTAGGAAGGATTCTGACTTCGGGCTGTGAGAAGATCAGTTCTAGAAGAGAAACTAGAAATGTACAGCTTCACATGAAATCATTGGTGTTTAAAAATATTGTCTAATATTCTAACAAAGAAATACTACACTAATAAAAACAAAATTTAACTGTAGATCTCTAAGACCTACAGATTGGCTCAAGCAGACCAGGTTATCATTTTCTTGGGTTGAAGGGGTTTACTTTATAAGGAGAGAAAAAATATGACTTTATAGATAAGGTCACCCAACAGCAGGGGATATCTATGGCCAAAGAGCTACTTAGTCCAGTCCATACTTGAGGATACACATGCCTGCAAAAATGGTTTGCCTTTTAAGACTTTTTCCCAATGAGCTCACCCCCTGTCTGGATGTAATGACTGAATTTTTATGCAGTTGTAACTGAGAAGTGTTAAGTTTTACAAACATTGTCAAAAGTATGCTTGCTGTGGATATTCAGGAAGCAGGGAAGAGGTAATAACAAAATTCTTACCGAGAAAAGCAGGGAGCCTGTTTCAGAGCCATAGTGTGACTTCATAAATAGAAACCAGCTAAGGTTTTGTCACAGGGAACATGGTGAAACCTGCCAGGCACTGACAACTTGCAAGAATTGAAATCAGGGTTTGCTGGCTGTCTCTCCCTCTCCTTCCTTCCTCTCATTGTTCCTTTCTAATAGATAGTGTATTTCCCAAGAGTCATTGTATATATATTTTTAAAATTTCACCACACATTCACACATCAGTGTCTTTCCCCCCCCCCCCCAACTTTAGGACGCAGAGCTAGGTTTATTTTTTCAGATAATGGAGGTCAGGGACAAGCTGCTGAGGGGATGGGCTTGCGCGTGGGCCACACTCACGTTTCGTTCTCCAGCTCTTTCTGGTAGCAAGTCCAGAACTGCATGTGAAATCTATAGTAGCAATGTCACCCTTTTCTCCATTTTTGTCTCTTTCTTCATTTTGTACATGCACATGCTGAAATGTAGAACTTTCTTTAAGTCTGTAAGAACCAGCTTCTGAGGCACACAATTAAACAATTTCATCATTTTAGTGTGAATCTGTATTGAAAACTTATATTCCAGGACTCGATAGGTACCCGTGTTTATTAACTTAAATTTGTCATAATATCATTGAGATTTACTTTTCTAATTATATTTTTAAACTTCTATTGTTTAGTTTTTCACCTGACTTATTCTCACTGGGTAGAGAAAACCTTACCAGCTGTAATGCACCGCTTCCTTTATTCTCTATTTCACTAATGGATGACTAAGTTTAGATTCTTTTTCCTAAGTCTTATGGAAAACATAGAATAGTTAAGTGTCCTGTTATAGTTATGGTTATTCTGCAGTTGTACTCCATGTGCTGCCTGATTGCTAAGGCACTTGGTCATTGCAAAACATATGTTTTTATTTAAAAGAATAAAGTCAGTTCTCTGGTTGCTGAAACAAAATGCTTGGTGCTCAAAATTAAGGCAAGAAAGGTTCCCTAAGCTTACAGTTTGTAGAGGTGTCAGTCCATAATTGGCGGGCTCCACTGCAGGCTAGTGTGGCAGAGGGACAAATGTTCATGGCAAAGGAAGACACCAAAAACATCAGAGAAGAGGACAGAGAGGCAAACCTCTTTCCAGGCTACTCACCCTAGGCGAGGGGAGTACTCACACCCTTAATCCAAGCATGGGACCTTGAGTTAATCACACACCTCTAAAAAGCCTAGGATTACAGGAGCCTTTTGGGGACCATCACAGCTCCATTCTTACCTTGGGTAGAACATCAGTGTGCACATCCTTCTGATGTAGGGCACATAGAGGGAATTCAGACTCGTGCCCTGTCGCCCAGGCAGTAGTCTAGTGTTACTGTAAGGGCCAACCAACACAGTGGCTGCAGTTGTGCTGGACCTGTCTCAGGTCAGCAACCACTCATACACCTAGCCAGCCCTCATTCTCGGCAGATAGGCCGGCCACAGGCAGCTGTGCCAGAGAGACTCATGGCAGGTACCCTTTCATACTTGTCTTGGCTTCCTGTCACTGGGAGTCAGCAGATGCCCTAGCTCTGCAGCACTTGCTGTCAACCTGAGCATGTGAACAGCCTTCTGGTGCACAACACAGCAGCCCTCAGCTGAGGTTCTCCTCTGCAAGGCATTCTGGCCCCACATGTGTCTCCCTTATTCTGCCCACAGTTCTCCGTCCCTCACCTTGAGCTCCAAAATTCCTGCTCTGGGTCACCGTTTCCCCCTTTTCCAACATGGGTTTCAAGTTTATCATTTTAGGTAAGGACACAGGGCACAGATTCTTCAGGAGACTGACCTGCAGGGATGACCGGCAGTGGGAAAGTGATATGTGACCTCGGAGGGGGCCTCTTCACGCGGTGTCCTTCGGATTTCCTCACGTTCCCCACTGAGGACAACGGGAACATTTGATATTCATGTCATTCACGGGAGAAGGCTTCCTTGTCAGTCCCCTGACGCTTTGGCAGAAGCAGTGGTTACATGATGACAAAAAAACCAGTGTTTTGTCTATGAGTGATGGATTTAGGGTTGCTCAACAGAAGCAAAATGTAAACCCCTCCTCTGTTTAATTTACAACTTTTTAGGAGCTGTACTTTAAAAAAAAAATCAAGGGCTGGGGAGAAAGCTTAGTAGAATAAGCGCTTGCCTGGAAAGCTCAATCCTTGGTACCGTTAAAAAAAAAAAGTCAAAAGAAACTGGTAGGACACACAATAGTACATTTTAAGTATCCAATATGTGATGATTTTGCTATGTATGTAACATTAATGAAATAATTTACATCTTGATAATAAGACTTTGAAATCAGGTGTCTACTCTTACACATATAGTGCAAGTCAATTTAGATGTCTTCATCTGAAACATTGATCTGTATTTAGATTTCATAAACTTGTATCTGAGAAGGAAGGTTCCATTGCACATATTGTTCCAGGCACACAGAAGAGTTTTCCAATAAAAGAATGAGTATGACATGCCCATGTTTCTTTCAGTATTTTCAGGTAATAAGTTGATAACACACATACCAAATATAGCCAAAATGCAACATTTATAAATTAGTCATTGCCACCAAGCATTATCATATGTACTAAAGATAAGAACTATACTCTTTATTTTTCAAAATTTTAAGTAACTAGTATTTGTTAGATCAGAAATTTATGAGTGTATCAGCTAAAATCATTTACTATTGTTGTAAATACTTCAGTAGGTTTTCTTCACAATTGTATGATAAAGTTTAAAATAAATAATACTTTCTTTTCTCATCTCTCTATATAAAATATTTTATCTTTTGTTGAAGAAAATTTCAAGCTCAAGTAATAGAGAATTCATACAGTGTTTCATTTGGGGTATTTTTTCATTTTTGTGGAACCAGGGATTTGAACTCAGGCCCTTGTGCTTGCCAGGGAAGCGCTTATTCCACTGAGCCATCTCTCCAGCCCCTCATCTGGAGTATTTAATTTGCATTTTTAAGTCAGTAGTATTGTCAGTTTTTTGCCTTCTTTGGTATCATGTCATAAAGGATCTTTTCTACATTCGTAATAGATAAAAACAAACCAGATTGAAATCTTTTTAAAAATTTGAAACCATACAAGCACATTTTTTATTGAAATTGCATAGGATAACTTACAGTCTATTAGCCAATATGAGTATATTTTTGTAAGCACAGTTAAGTTAAAAAAAGTTTGTAAAACAAACAAAAATAATGTAGTCAGTTTTTGACAGGGTAAAAGAAATGTTATACTACAAATGTAAACTTTTTTCTTTCTTTTAAAAAGAATGCTAAGGTGAATTAATATACAATACAGTGCATGTATTTAAAAATAAAAATTTTGGGGCCAGGGAGATGGCTCAGTGGAATAATGCTTTCTTGACAAGCACAAGAGCCTGAGTTCAATCTCTGGTGCCACCAAACAAAAAAATGAAAATCATGAAATATATGTCAACCTATTAATCAACACCACAACCAAAATTTGAGTATGTTTGTCACCCTCAGAAATGCCTCTCTACTGTGTACCCTGTCCCTTGCTCGTTCTCCACTTGTCTACCCAGATGAACAAATGCTTATCTGCTCTGTCCATATGCACTGAGCAGGAGCAAAACTTATTCTCTAAGTGGCCAGAGAGTAAATATTTCAGGGTACACAGGCCATGCAGTTCCACTCTACAGTAATATCAAGCAAATACCTTTATTTATTTATTATTTATTTTTGCAGAACCAGAGATTGAATTCAGGCCTTTGCACTTGCCAGGCAAATGCTTATTCAACTGAGCTATCTCCCCAGCTTTTAAGAAACTACCTTTAAAGGGTCAGCCAAATAGCTCAGCGGATTAAAGCACCTGAAAGCAACCTCAGGGACCAGGGGTTCATCCCCAGGCCTGCAGTGCAAGCCCTGCCCCCAGGGCATGCTGAGACAGCAATTGAGACTGAGCATGGTGGTACCCTGAACACCCTGTAGACTCTTACATAAAATACTAAAAGAAAGGAAGGAAGGAAGGAAGGAAGGAAGGAAGGAAGGAAGGAAGGAAGGAAGGAAGGAAGGAAAGAAGAAAGGGAGGAAGGAAGGAAAAGAAAGTAACTTTAAATAGTGCATAAATAAGTGGACAGAACTGTGTTTGAATAAAACTTTATATATCAAAAGATAGAACCGTGGATTTTGGCTGCTGGGATATAGTTGTAAAGCTGACAATCTCTGTTCTAAGATAATTTGTAGAAATTTATATAAATGATATACAATCTGTACTTACATTTTTATCTGACTTATTTCATTCAAAGGTTATTGTGGGATGCTAAAAATTTTCTAAATTAGATTAGGGTAGTAGTTTTGAGCAATTCTATAAGTACATTGAAATCCATTATATTATAAATATTAAGTGGATATATTCAATCTTGATAAATTATATTTCAGTAAATCATTTAAAAGGGAATTTGAGATTCATTAGCATTGTTCCATTTACTCATACTTTATCCTTGTTTTACTGTTCAACACTATTATTTCTATGGCTCTAATGTAAGTCATGTAGGTTCACCAGTTAAGAGAAGTTCATGCAGTTCCTAGTTTAGAGCTATTAGAAATAAGATTATTCTAAACACTCATGTCTATATTGTTGTACAGGCACAGGTAAATACATCATGAGGTTACATGACAGGTAGTGGATGTTTAAAGAAATTAGCAAACTGTTATGAAATTATTTAAGTTACTTGATATTTCTACCAAAAATATTTAGGAGTTTTACTTTAAGAAGACTTTTAATGCTGCTTTCTTCATTTGAGCACTCAGGTTGGAGATCATGTTTAATACTAGAATATTGTGGTATTATGTTGAATATCTTTCTCTTTGCTTATTTATTTTAACATCTTTATTTACCACATCTGTAAACTTTATAAATATATATTTACATATATGTATATTTGATATAGGGTCTCACTACACAGTTCAGACTCGTAGTGATCCTCCTGCCTCAGCCTCCCCAGTGCTGGGATTACAGGTGTGCACCACCACGCCAGGTTTCGGGGCAGCCATACATATGTATATATATTGAATATATATGGAATGTAATATACTTGTGCATTTTCTTAGGTCTGCCTAAGCACTGTTTTTGTGTTTTAATGCACCAAAATAGATATATATATTCAATTTTATGAAAAGTGACTGTTATGGCCAGCCAAATAGCTCCATGGACTAAAGTGCATACTTAGGCAGGCTCAGGGGCCAGGGTTCAATCCCCAGTTTTCTGTGCTGGCCCTCTCCCTGGGGCATTCTTAGACAGCCACTGAGACTGGACATGATGATATATGCCTATAATACTAGCACTTGGGAAGCTGAAAACAGTAGGATCACTCCAATGTCCAATCTGTGTAATGAGACTCTGTATACTCTGTACTAAAATATATGAAAAAAGTGACTGCTAAATAGCCTATTCCTTTCCATTAAGTTTTTGTTTCTTTATCATGAAAATTTGGCAATTATTTATGTATTCTGTGTAAATGTCCTGTGTCCTACATATTACACATGTACGTTGTATTTTATCCCACTCTATGGTTGGTGTGGTTTGTGTCTAGATGTCCCCCCAAAGCTTCAAGCCACTTGTGCTGTGTTTGGATGTAGCTGAGGCTGCAGTGTGTGATGCCGGGATTAGAGGCGTGTGGTTCTGAAGTCAGGCCATGGATTCATTGGTGCCACTCTAATCGCAGCAGTCTAGATACAACACAAGAGGAGCAGCAAGATTCTGCTAAGCTCTCATTGCTTTTGCTGCCAGGCCCCCCCTGCCTTGGAACCAGCCAATAGGCTGATAAACTGAAACCTCTTTATGTGGTGCGCTAAAAAAATCTCTCCTGTCTTTAATTTTTGGCATTAGTTATTTTGTCTCAGCAACAAGAAGAGTAACTATGACAGTAGTATATCTTTTGTTTCTTCTGATGGAATCTTCTGCATGTTCTTTTATAGAGGCGCCCTTTTTTGTGTCTACCAAATATTTGTCTAACTTAGGGTCCCAAAGATTGTCTTCTATGATATCTTCAAGAGGTCTTATAGTTTCGGGTTTTATACTTAAGCTCATGATCCTTCTAGAGTTACCTTATTTGCATATGGACATTGACTTATGAATATATACAGATAGGTTTCCTACTGAGTACTCTAAATATCTGTTGACAAGTACTTACCTATATCTCTATTTCTAGAATGCATATTCTTTATTATTGATCTGCTATTTCTGGGCCAATATCACACTCTTTTTTACTGTAGCTGTATAAAATTTCTTTAGATGATTTCCTCCACAAACTTGTCCTATCTTTTTGTATTCCTTTGCATTTCTACATAAATGTCAGAAAAGGTCACTGTGTGATTTTTATTGGATGTATAGATCAATTAAAAGAGATTGTTATAGAAAAATATTGAATCATCCAAGCCATGAACATAATATATTTGTCCATTTTCTTAGGTCTGCCTAAGAACGGTTTTTGTGTGTTAATGCACTCGTCTCTCACACTTGCTGTGCCCTTGCTCACTTCTCATTTCTAATCCTATGGTGCGTGGTCTGCCTCTGCCTGTCTTCTCCTCTCAGTCTCACACTGTCCTGTGATAATCATCCTCTCCATAGAGGGAGAGGCTTGAATAGCCAGTAACTTTATCCAGCTGCTCAACAGTCATTGACTACATTAGACATGCAAGTAACAATTCCTTTCCTAGTCAGGAAAAGAGGGGACCACAACCTCTACAGAAACATAGAGTTGGAGGCACACAGCTAGGCCACATCCCATTGCACAGCTGCAGCAGTTGAGATGAAGAACAGCTGTTGCCTTCACCCACTAAACTTTGGGATGGCTTATTACAAAGTAATTGACATCTTTACAGTGGTTTACACTTCTACACCTATTTCTTTCTTTTTTTTTTTTTTTGGTGAAACCAGGGATTGAACTCAGATTTTCACACTTGTCAAGAAAGTGCTTATTCAACTGAGCCATTTCTCTGGCCCATCTATACCCATTTCTATAAGTCTTGCTATCTGCATAACAGATTACAGTTTTACACTGACACACAAATTCTCATTTGAACTGAATCAGTCACCTGATAGTCACTGGATGTGATCTGTAAAGTGCATTTTGCCAAAGGATCTTGTTCTGTGTGACAGAAGAAGTACCAGTCAGAGCCCCCACTGTGGTCCCGCAGTAGCATACAGGACAAGGCATTTCAAGTGAAGCCTGGTCCAGCCTCAATGACCAGCTCCAGCTTAATGGTAAAATATTTTGCCTTGATTCTATTTTTAATTTAAATTAATTAACATTGTTTAATTTTGGTCAGCGTCATGTTTCATGTTTTGTGTAGTAGTGACCAAGGTACTAAACAGCATAGATACAGAATACATTCTGTTAGGATAGACTATTAAATTAATAGATGACTCAATACGTGAATATGCTTTCCTGGGGCCAGGGAGATGGCTCAGTGGAATAAGTGCTTCCCTGGCAAGCACAAGGGCCTCAGTTCAATCCCTGGTGCTGCCAACAAAACAAAAAACAAAAACAAACAAAAGAAAAACCTGAATATGCTTTCCTTATTTTATTTTGAAGAATGAAAACAAAAGTAAAGACGAATAGCAGAAACAAACACAAAAATAGGACAACATAACACACTATGTATGTTACAGATTTACAAATCAAGAATAGCTAATTAACAATGGTTGTTACATCATCTATTTTTATCTTTAAATCAGTTTCTCAGCTTAACAGAAACAGTTATGCAATTTTGGACAAATAATTGATTATTAAAAATCATACCAGGCTGATATATGTACACCCTTGTTTACAGCAAGACAATTTGTCATAGCTAAATCTTGGGAACAACCAAAATGCCTGTCGCTTGAGGAATGGATGAAAAAGATGTGGTATTTTTATATGATGAGTATTACGTAGCTATAAAGAAAGAAAAACTTGAAATATTCATAGGTAAGAGGATACAACTAGAAACATACTCATAAGTGAAATAAACCAGTCTTACATGTGTAAATATCATGTTATCTCCTCAGTATATGAACCTGAAAGAATAAATAAAACTTGAAAAGTATAACAGATATTCTAAAATGGAAAGAAACTGAACTTTATTTTATTTTTTTTGCGGAACTGGGAATTGAACTCAGACCCTTGTGCTTGCCAGGGAAACGCTTATTCCACTGAGCCATTTCCCCAGCCCCAAGAAACTGAACTTAAGGATTAAACAATGAAGATGGGAGAAAAGAGAAAAGATAGAAAAAAGGAAAGGGGGAACATGCAAGTGTATATTCAGAATACCAGAGATGATTACATTCATAATTTACATCAGTTTTCTGAAAATAGCAGTTAATGTTTAGAATTTTCACCTTGACTAACTCTGTAGGCTGATACCTGTGATCTGAGCAGCTACACTGAGGACAGCAATGTGTAATGAAAATTTGATGTTTTCTAAGATTGCACAGTGAGACAAAGACCGACTCAGAGACTATGTGTCACATATTTCCTATCCCATGTTACTGTGGATTGATTTAGCCAGACACTCTTCTATTCTTTACACTTGCATGTTAATAAGCCAATACCTCTGCCTCAGATAGTAAAGAAGAATTTCAAATTTGTATCACTTATAAAAAGAGAAAGTGATTAAGTTTAAGATGGGTCACAGACAATGATGGACAGAATTCAATATTTTTTTTTTTTCAGTTTGGAAAGGACAGATATTATAGAGTTCAGAAAGGCAGGTATTTTAGGGAAAAGAGACAATTTGTCTTATTCTTCATGTTCTGCACTGTTCTTTCTGAGCAAAGATTTCACACATGTCATGTGCCTCTCTTGTTCAGGTCAGACTTAGAGTGCTCATGTCATTAATTTAATAGTAGGAGAACATGCTGAAATCCTGTAGTGCTACTCATCTGTATGCAAAAGGCATCACAGTTTAGTACCTTTAAGACACTGTCTCACTTGGTCAGGTAGGCATTGTTCAAAGAATTCACTGATACCATTCAGTGTGAAAGCTTGTCAAGGTAAGCCGTTTGGGTCATAGCTACATAGGAAACATAAAGATAAAAGTTCTATGAGTTTTAAGCAATAAATTTTACATCAGAGCACAGTTTTTCCTTTTCTTTAGCTATCAAATTTTTAAGCAAAATAGTGTCAACCTTTCCAGGTATACAAATAAAAGTACCCTTCACAGAAAAACAAATCATTATATAGATTTGAACGTGCAACATGACAGAGAGGTGCAGAAATATGAATTTGCTTTCTTTAATTACAATCAGCTGTCATACAAAATTCCTTATGGTGGTTCACTAATTAGAACTTTTAGATTTAAGCTTAGCCACAGCTCAGTTTTTTAAAAAGCAATGCCTTTTAAACCATCTTATGTAACAAAAGGTTTCCCCCTTAACCAGGGGATGATGGAGGGTGAAAAGATTTGGAAACTGCAGTCTCTGCCACATCTACTGCCACCTGGTCTCCACAGCTAAGTCCTGCTGGCCAGATAAGTCCTTGGCTCCTCCAGGACTGCTGGGGTCTGCTCACCAGGTCTCCACCCGCAAGACCTGTGGCGTCCCCGTCCTGAAGCCCCACTCCCTCTGTTCTTCTGTCAGAATTCTCAGCACGTGTGAGGCCCTTATAATATTCTTTTGAAAAGTCCTGCATCTTCCTGTTGCCTAATGATTGCATTAAGGAGTTCTGGAGGGTGACAAATGTGAAGTGGGTCTCAGGCACTTCTTTAGTTACACATGCCATCACACTGCTTTTAGTAAATTATGTCCATTATGATTTGGCAAATGATGCTCTGCAAGACATTTTTTTTTTTTTTTTTTTGCAAAACCAGGGATTGAACTCAGGCCTTTCCGCTTGCCAGACAAGCACTTATTCTTCTGAGCCATCTCTCTGGCCCCCAAGGCATTTTCTTCTAGAGTTCCAAAACAGAGTGGGATCTCAGCTCTGCCCTGCTTTACTTTCTCCCTTCAACTGAGTTGAGATTTTTTATTTCTCTCTGATACGTGGTTATCTAGCTGTTCCTTTAATAATTAATAAAGGACTTTTTTCCTTTCTGGATTTTTTGGTCACTTTTTAAAAATGATACTATTTTTCTCTGCTAGCTACAAAAATGAATGTCACAGTTCTGGTGGGTAGAGGATCTCAGAACAAGGGGGCAAAAGGGGCAATGTGGAGAAATAAATGTCCCAGGCAAAAGGAAGTCCCGGTAGGAGATCTCCCAGTGGCCAAAGGCTTGGAGAAGGAACACAGGGGGGTCAGAGTGCGGCAAGGTCCAACCTGGAAAGTGCAGACTGGAGCCAAAAGGGCATCAGAGAGGCCCGACAGAGTGTGCTGTGGGAAGTTATTGAAGCCTCTTGGAACGAAGGCCACCTGTGACTTCCTGTAAAGATAAGAGGGCTTCACGACTCCAGCCGAGGGAGAAGCTGAGTCGGACAGGGCTAAGGAGCACTCTCTCACTTTCAATTTTTTTTATAATTGTTAACCTATTTTTGCATGTTTGTATCTGGTAATCTGAGTGACTAATTTAAAGACAACACTGTTACAACAACCATTGTTGAATTCCTGTAATTTTGTTCAGTATCTGTATCACTTCTAATGTTTTTTAAACTATTTTTTATTCTCTTTAAAAATACAAATGGAAGAAAGATGTCTCAGTCCCTGCCCTCACACTAGAAAAATATAGAAGCATTCCAAGAAATTGGCCTTCAGTGGTTACAGCAGCTGTGAGAATAGAGCACTAGTGTGAACTGATAGCTATAGCAAGAGCTACGGGGCTTTTTCTTTGCTTTTATTTCTAGAAGATTTAATTTTAAAGCAGAAAAAACAAAATACCCTCTTTAAAGTAAGGATTTAGTTTTGCTGCAGGACTAATGTGCCGTAGTATGCAGGCTTTAGAATCTAGTGAGTTAAATTACAGAAAATAAAATGCAAATTTGCAGATAGAAGATACACATATTTTACACCTATTTAAATCTCTCTCTCTCTCTCTCTCTCTCTCTCTCTCTCTCTCTCTCTCTCTCACACACACACACACACACACACACACACACACACACACACAACTTCCCTCCTGGAGTGAAGGCTGAGATAGCTAATTTCCTCTGCTAGCTACCTTTGTGGGGCAGAAGATGTCTGTCATTTCACTGTAGAGTTTTAGGGCTTCTGTGGCCATCTTTACAACTTTCTGCTACAGCAGTCCAGGTCTAAGATTTCCTTTGTTACATGTGGCTTCACAGCACAAGATCCTGAATGACAGGAATTAGCAAATTCTTTCAGGGTGATTACTAGCTTTGGCATGAGATTTTGGATGTGGACTGGCGAATTCATTCCATTTTTGTCTACTGTGGACTTTCCTTCCTATCTGATGGTGAACTGAAGACTGTGTGTGTGTGTGTGTGTGTGTGTGTGTGCTCACATGCGTGCATGCACATGCATGTGCAAGAGCATGTTGGATGTCTTGTAGACAGAATTCAAGATTTTTGGCCACCCATATCCTGGAGAAGCACAAGGATCTCCTTCTGTTTCTTTCACTTTATAGACAAGGCTGTTTTGTGTTGAGAACAACAGAGAGTTCTCTTCTGTTGAGGAGTAGATCGTTTATAGGTATTCCTTTTGAATCTTATTTTCTGTGCACAAAGAAGCCTGTTAAATAGTATTTTAAGGAAAGATCATTTCAATTCCTGAATAGATTTCTGCAACTTTTATATTAGCAGTAGTCTTTCTTCACACAATGTCATTGGTTTTTCTACTATTATATGCAAAAATCACTAACAATGACAAATGGTAGTGATCCTTTGTCAGTGCCTTTCACTCAAAAGCATTTTTTAAAAACAATTTTATTAGATTCCATCTTCATCAGAGTTTTGCTTTTGTTCCCACTAGACCTTGTTTGGGTTGTATCCAGCTACCTAAAAATAGCTGCTTAGTTGTGGTCAGAAGAATAATGTCCACGCACAATGCACAGTTCATTTCCAGTGGAGAAAAGTACAGATACACAGTGTGTGGAAATGCTTGCAGCAATTTGACTTTGTAAAGGCATACATGAATGTGGGTGTGTGTGTCAATCATGCTGAACAGGGCACAGACTCCTTGTGCCCAGGGAGAACTTGCAGCAACTGATGTGGGCAGTGCTGTGTGATCAGTACACAGAAAAAAACTGTCTGTCCATGCATAGTTGTGTTGGGGACATACAAACTGGTCCCTTACAAGTGGTAGTCTGAGAAAGACCAGCTCAAATAACAATGTACCTTTCAAGTATATTTGGATAGATTCAACTAGCTTTGTCAGAAGTATATAAAGATACTGAGAGTATATCCTGGATAAATATAAATTCTAGATTTTTCTGTCTCAGTGGTGTGTATTTCTTTTATTCTCTCTTTTTTTTCAGAACACTAAACTCAGGCCCTTGTGCTTGCAAGGGGAGCACTTATTCCACTGAACCATCTCCCTGGTCCCTTGTATTTCCAATCTAAAATTGCATGTCTACACTCTACCACAGCTGCCAAGGTTCACCTAGAGGAACTAATAAGATATTCAAGCCATAAAGATATATTTTTCCCTTGTTCTGGAAATAAAGCTGAGCTGATGTACTGCAGTCCACTGATAACAGCAGCTTCTGTGCTGGGTGAGGTGACCAGGTGGTCACCATTCAGGACTTGGTGTCTTGTGACTGTGGGAGATCTCAACCTTTGAGTGGATAATGCCTGGTTGTGATTCTCAACTGTATTGCACAGAAGTTTTGTGACATCAAGTGAGTTATCTGACTCATTTCCCTTCTCTACCAATGAGGGGAGTGGGAGTGCTTCCATATGATGACTTCATTTGTAAAACAGTTCATAAAGTTTATCCTCATCATTTGTTTTACTGTTTCATGAGCCACAAAAGAAAAGAATGTTGTGGACATCTAGTGTCTGACCATCACACACTTTATGAAAAGTTTTTTTTGTTTTTTATTTGTTTATTTAATGCATTTGGGACAGGGTCTCATTGTGCAGGTCGAACTTGGAGTGATCCTCATGTTTTCAGCCTTCCCAGAACTAGGACTACAGGCATGCATCACCAGGTGTCTCTGGCTCACCAAGCCCCAGCGGTGGGGCTGGTGCGGCATGCAGGACCAGGGATCCAACTCTGGTCCCCAGGTTTGCCAAAGCAGGTGCTTAGTCTGCTGAGGTATCTCGCCAGCCCCTAAAAAGCTTTAATAGTAAATAAGAAATTGCAAACACACAGGTGATGTTTCTTATGATCATCAAAAGTAGATGATTGCCGGGCATGGTGGTGCATGCCTGTAATCCCAGCACTCGGGAGGCTGAGGCAGGAGGATTGTTGTGAGTTCGAGACCAGCCTGAGCTACAAAGTGAGCTTAAGGCCAGCCTGAACTGCATAGTGAGACCCTGTCTCAAAAAGACAAAAAAAAAAAAAAAAAAAAAAAAAAAAAAAAAAAAAAAAAAAAAGTAGATGATTGTTTTCCAGAAGGATGGGGGAAATGTGTGATGGTGATGCATTTCTTAGGTTGAGCTAATTATAAGTAGCTGTGCAGAGGAAGAGTTTCATTTTGGAAGAGCATTTCTTCTGAGAAGTCTCAGCTAGGGGCAAAAGCAAACAAACGGAAGAGCACAACTCTCACAATAAGATCCAAAGCCCAACCAAAATAGCACCCTTCAATTTTCACAAGGCAGAAATATTATTGTTTGAACCCAAAATTCCCATCTGGCCTTTATTTTCCAGGAAAAATCTTTGCTTCTCTTCATTCTACTTACTTCACTTTGCAAGAGTCAAAAGAAAAAATGATCAAGAGAAAAACAACATGGTCAATGTGTCAAATATCATAGAGTGAAAAAGAACTATTTGTTAGCTCAGAATCTGGAAGCGAGATGGAGAGAACAACCTGGCCCAAGTGAGCAGAGAATGGGCCACCCATGCCGAGGTGAGGCAGACATAGGCTGTGATGAGCCAGCGGGGGTCCACTCTGGGGTGAGACAGCTGCAGAACAGTGGGGGTGGCGGAGAATTCTCACTTTGTTAAGTTACAAGGAAATGCCAGGCTGCAGGAATAATTCTCAGTGAAATGAATATTCCTTCCGCAAACTATAAATGGAGTATATTTGAATCTCCCTTTCACAATTTTATTCTCATTTCTTTGCATGTATTTTCAATAGACAAAGACATGGTGGTATAAACTAGAATGTCCCCCATTTACTATATCCCTCTTTTTCTCATGTCAATCTTTCAAATAAATGTTTTTAATTTTGCTTTTATTTCTAATTTATCTTAAGGCAGAATATTACTAAGTATATAGAGGAAAGCTCAATCCTGTTTCATCAATGATCTAGTTGTTTCCCTTCTTAGGTATGCTCTCACTTATACTAACTCATTTTCATATTCAGTTTACATGTATGAGCACATATAGGATACACATATATCCTATAGGATACACATGCATTTCAACACATAAAATGTTAACATATTAGACACCTTAGATTAATTGACTACAACTAAATATCTAATTTTGACCTTTGCCAGGAATTTAGAAAGAGAAGGGGGAAAATTAGGGGCTTCAGCTTTAATTTGTGAAAAATCTTTCAGTAAGTCACAGTGGAGAATGGAAAAGCCTTCTTTTCTGAAAGCTGGTTTTTGTGTGACTGACACATACTGCATTTTTAATAACGCAGGCTGAAATGCATTATTCAGCATTCACTGCTGTCCAGCAATTCCGTGCTGCTGTAGATCTTCATACTTCTCGTGGGTCTGTTGTCTACAAAAATTCAAATTCTTTTTGTGATCAATACCAGTGTCCAAGATACTATTTGTTTGTCCAAGTAGAAGGCAGTGAACTAACACAAAGGATTATAACCTATTTCAATGGACCACACAATTATGAGCCAGTATACAATGTAAGATGTCTCAATGAATACTTGAATACACCTACCAATTTTCATTTTGATTTTTTATTGGTGGATGAGAATACATAACATTTATACAAGGTAAATATTCTTTCTCTGGAAACAAGGCAAAAGGAATAGATGCTACTTCCTAAAAGCATACTTACATATTTTCATAAACTCATGAAACAAATTTAAATACAATGTTATTCATTTCTATATTTAAAAATTAATGTAGTCTTAACACTCACTATCAGGTATATGTACATATTCTAAAAGACTCAGACTGCCAAAGCATGATGTTAGGAACTCAGAGGCTAAAAGTGGTTAAGTACTCCTACTTCTGCAAATTAATCTTTCCATTTAAGACAATTTTAAAATCTTGAAAAACTTGGGGTCAGGAACTTTTAATTTAGACCCATTTTGGCAACTTACAACTTTCTGAGTGGTTTTAAGTCCTCATCAAATCTGATTCATTTTTTCATCTATGAAAAAAGGGTTATAAGAATTCCTTCTTCAAACATTCACATGAGCCTGCTGTCATGCCCCACCGCCAGGCTCACTGAGATGGCAATTGGAACTGGGGGTGGGGGAGCACGCCTGTAATTCTAGCTGTTGGGAGGCTGTAAGCAGGCAGATCACTATGAGTCCGGTCTAGCAGTGAGACCCTGAACACTCTGGAGATCCTCCCCTAAAATACAAAAACAAACAAACAAAACAAAAACAAAAAACCCCAATAATTCATGTGAGATTCAAATGAGTTAGGTGATATATATATATATATATATATATATATATATATATATATATATATATATATATATATATATTATGTACATATATATATGTACATATATATATGTATTTATAAAATTCCATTCAAGGATGAATTTTATAATATTTTATTATCTATTATTTTGTTTAAAAATATCTGTTCCTATCACTTTGAGGAATGTTCTCAAAGTCAAATTTTATAGTGACTAGGATTTTAGTCTCTATGTTTGATGTTTTCAACTTAAACTATAGGAACAATGTGTTCAAAACACTTAATAAAAATGATCAGGACACAACTTCATGAATGCTTAATCAGCTCTTCTAACAAGACTGTATGACCTATCAACTACAATTTGAAATTTCGTATCTCTGCTTATTACTTTCCAAATTTGGCCCTGATAAAGTCTAAATAACTTGTAAAAGTGTGTCACTCACTACTGAGGATAATACTTACCCCATGGAGTTTCAGAAAACATAAGTGGGGCAACATAAGCAAAATACTTCTTAAAAATCTGAATGAAACTTGATAACTTATGTGTAGTGTGTGGAGTTTTAAAAAAATATTTCCTTACAAGAATTATTTTTATAAATTGTTAGAGTCCTTAGTTAACTTTTTAGCTGTTTCTAGTCTTCCTCAGGATTCCCCTAAACCTTGCCTAGGAAGGATGGGTGTATGCCCAGGTTCCTGTGTGAAAGCCCACATCTCCACTGTGGTGGAGGGTCTCAGGGGTGGTCTGACCTCCTTCCCAATCAGCAGGGATGGAGTCCAAGCTCTTTGTTAAGAATACTTCTGCAATACTGTACAAAAGTGAGTTCTTCAAAGTGGCTGGCTATATGTTTAATACTCTGTAGAATTATTTATTATTTATACCACAATAACCAAGTGTAACATTACATAAAAGTACCTAAAGAGAAACTTAAAAATTCTACAGACAAAAGAAAAGTGAAAGCATGATGATAATTTATCCCTATTCTAGAATAAGTGAAACTCTAACAAAACTAATCTAGATCACATCTAACACTATAAAGAAAGGGCAAAAGTTGAACAGATACTGTACTAATTACATAAAAAACAAATAAAAATGTCTGATTAAAATGAAAATTTTGCTTACCATCATTACCATGAAATTACAAATTTAATCTTCAGTATCTTCTAGGAAACAAAATTAAAGAATCTGCAATGATCATTGACCAAGACACAAAGAAACTGGAGTTATATCAGTTTGAGAATACATTCGCTACATAATTTAGAAAAATCTTTTGATATTTTACAATAAAAGTAAATATACACATACTTATAACCCAGCATTTTCACTTCTGGATGTGAACTCTGACAAAATTTAGAACTCTCAACCATGGAAAAACACGTACGTGTCTGTCACAACAGCACAAAACTTGAGAGAATAAAATGAAAAAAATGTATAATTATAACTTGGTTTACTCATAACGTAAAGATGATGTAGTCATGAAGAGTGTCTGATTGAAACATACGGTACCATGACTTAATGTAGTAGATGTGATATTGAGCAAAGTAATGTGGGGCCGAGGTATTGCATAAAACATAACTCTATATTGAAGCAAAGATTATCCTGTAATAATAAAGGTAAAAACAGTGTTTAACATGAGGAGAGTTGCTGATAGGAAGCTACCAGGGAGAATTACCGGAAATATGTTGCTCTGGAGTGGATCACATATGTGTATATGTGTATAAAAATATAAATGATATGCACATGTCTAATTTGTTTGATATACTGCAGTAGTGTATCTTAGAAAAATCTTTAAAATGGACCACTCACATGATTTGCTAATAGATCAAATTCAGAATTACAAGATATAAAGATCAATTCAATGTTTTTGCCCTATGCAAATGAAAAAATGGACATGCTTTCAATTAAAATTGAGAAATAGAGATTAAAGGAGGGTTGATTTCAATTTGTGGGAAAAGATTTAAACATGTTAATATGAAGATATATATTACACATTCAAATGGAGACAATAATTTAGAAGCGTTTTATAAGTATGAACTTTGGTGATCAGTCCAGATTAAGATAAAATTTATGAGACTTTCATTTTATTATAATTCTCCAAAGAAACAGAACTGATCAAATGTGTGTACATACTAGCAATCATAAATATTTATTTATACACTTATATACTATAATATATATTCATCATAGAGCAGTGGTTTATGTGATTGTGGAAGTGGAGGAATTAAAACATCTGCAGTTTGAAAGCCTGAGACCCAAGAGAGACAGTAATATGGAATTCAATTCTGGGTCCAAAGATATGAGAAACAGAAAAATCACTAGCATCCATTCCAGTACAAACGTGGATATTTTTGGTATGAACAATGTCTCTTAGTTTATTGAAAAGAAACAATTTTTCAGTCTGCTTCTAAAACCTAGAAGTCTTCTAAAGATAAGACTAATTAATGTTTCAGTTCAAACCGTTATGTAGGAGTTGTCTGTTGTGTACTCTTCTGTGTTCATCTTCAGTTGATTAATGGAGGGTAATATATTTTATTTACTTTACCAGATCTGACTGTCAATCTCATCCAACAAAAAACCTTCACAATAACACACACCCAGATAATACTTGACCAAATATCTAGGTAATGTGACAGTCAAATTGATTAAAAAAACTGAACCATCATCCAACTAAAGATTAAAGTCATAAGTCTTGATGAAGTCTCCAAAGAAGTAAAGCAGGATGTATGCACCCTGGGCTCTCTAATTATTACTGTAATTATTATTATTATTATTATTTGGCAGAACCAGAGATTGAACTCAGGCCCTTGTACTTGCCAGGGAAGCGCTTATTCCACTGAGCCATCTCCCCAGCCCCTTATCGTCATCATCATCATCATCATTATACAGGGTCTCACTACACAGTTCAGACTCATAGTGATCCTCCCGTTTCAGCCTCTCCAGCTCTGGGATTATAGGTGTGTGCTACCACACCTGGTTTCAGGGCCAGCACAGCATGCCTGGGGTTCCGGAGTGGCAGGGTATGTCATACCAGGGATCAAACTCAGGTTCTTGTGCTTGCCCAGCAGGTGCTTATGATGTGGAGCTATGCCCCAAGCCACCTGATATTTGAATTCTCCAAAGACTGAGAGTTCCATGCAAGGAGATTTAGAACATATGGACAATATGAGAGAGTAGAATCTAGATGGTTATGTGAAATATTTCAAAAAATTGAGATTTAACGACTATCAAGAGAGTGGGTATGAATAAGCAGACCAGAGACTGAGGACTGGTTCAAGAGAGCATTGAGATAGTTTGATTGGGGCTAGTATCACATAATTGGAAAAAATCTTAAGGACTTAGTCCTCTACTATAAACTACTAAAAATTCAAATAAAATTTATAAAGCAATTATTTTCAAATATTGGATAACATATATCACAGAATTTAATTTGTGACAAAAGTACTGACCTCAGAAACACAGGTGCGGTGGCACATACCTGTAATCTCAGTGCTGGGGATGCTGAGGCAGGAGGATCACTATGAGTCTGAGCTGTGTAGTGAGAGCCTGTACCAAATAATACATAAATACATAAACAAAAATTTAATTTGTGAGAAAAGGGAAATAAACTAAGTGAGCCCTATATTTCCACTGAATATTCACTTGGAGATATTTCATTTATAAAACTGCAGTTGTAGAAGGTTGTGCTGAATATAGATAGATTAGAGTTCAGGAAGTTGAGGTGACTGAAGGAGTTTACAAGAGAGGAAGCTGCTGCACATAGAAGAAGAAGTCTATACAGGATTGAATTAATTGCTGAATACAGAGCCATGTGTAAGCAAAGTCCCACATCTCAGCGAAGAGTTAGCAGAGAGCTGGAAGCTGCCTGTTCAGCCAGAGTCTCCCCAGCTGGTGCCTCTACGTCCTCGCCAGCCGGCAGCATGTGCAGCCTTTGTTGTGTATGTGGAGCACTCACTGCACACCTCACATGGGTACATCCCTTGCAGGAGGGCTGAGTTCACCCTAGCATGACAACTGATGTCAATGCATGCTGACATCAGTTACATACAGCCTTATAAGGACGAGCTAACCTTCAAGCCACTTCATTACCTACTAGAACCTAAATGAACGTGGAGCTACGCTGCTTATTTATTTGAAGACTGACTGCAGCCTTGTGGAGGACCACCTGGGCAACTCTCCTGGAAAGAAGAGTAATTATCCCCATTTTGGATGTGCTTGACCCTATTTCCATGTACTGACAAGTCATGAGGACTTTTCCTTATCCCTTCAATTGGCTTTAAGCAATGCAAATAGGTCTAGCCCAGGTGGCATTGACAGTCTTTGAAGATGGAAGGCATGTTTCCCAAGAATCCCCATCTGCTGCTCTCTGCTCTCTAGTGTGAGCTGGATCAAGATGGGACAAAGAACCAATGCTCCACACAGTCAGCTGGGATGGAGCCTTGAGATACAGGATATGACTTCGGGGGGCTTGAAAGATTGCACATCATAGTTGAAGGCACCAACTCCAAAACAGATACTACCTCAATTGTGTAATGCAGATTACTGTGTGCATATCCTTCTCTCTGCAATGAGACCTCCTGCCTGGCCCAGCTCACAGCACTCACCTACCTTGCATCATTTCCACAGTCACTCCTTCTCAAGCCACTACTTTCTTCATGAATGAATGAACTAATGTTCATCCTTGTGTGGAGGCCTCTGTTTCAGATGGCCATCACCATGATGGCTCGACTTAGGATCCACTCGGCCTAAAGTGCAACTATGCCTTACTGCCTTCATTTATGCCATGGGTGCACTGGAATTGGCAGATTAGATTGAATTTAATGAGATTCCAATGATTTATCCATGGGCTTACATATAAACTTCTCAGACTGAGATGAGAACCAGAAAGGACTCTATGAGTCGTGTCATCTTTGAGGGGCTAAGCTTTTTAGTATTTCAGCTGAGAAATCATTATGCATTATTGTTGGAGGATACCAGAAGCAGCTGAGAAATTTACAGTTCTTTTGGTTGTACACCACAGGGAAAGAAATTATAATTGAGGAAGCCCTGGACAAATAGGGGCTACAAGCCTAAAATCCTTACTGTTATTTGTAGCTGGTGTGTTAGTCAGGGTTCTCTAGTGGAACAGAATCAATAGAGAACATGTGTACCACTATTCAAGGGGATTTGTCAGATTGGCTTATAGGATTGGAGACAGGAGAGCCTTCAGTGGTCATTGGCACACTATAGATGCAGAGGATCCAGAAGGTGCTCTATCCAAGAAAGCAGAAGCCTCCGCTAAAAGGGACCATTCCAAATTCTAAGGCCTGGGAACTTCCTGGAGTGTGGCTAGCACTTTAGGGTCCACAGTTGAAGAAGCCAGACACCAACAGATCCACAACAAAGGTGACAGTGCAAAAGAACACATTTTTTCAGGAAAATGATTATCTACAAAAGCAGTTGTTTTGGTTCCTTCTTCATCTTTTTACTCCATCCAGAGTATAGGCCTATTGTTTTGTGTACCCAGATCCTGGATGAGACATCAGCCCCCAGATTGCTGGCCTGAAAGTCAGTTATCCACTGGCACCACGCAGACTGTGTTTCACTGATCCCCTAGGTGGTTCTGACTCCGGGCACTTGACCATCATGTTAATATCACAGATGGCTGGGAAGCAGGACATGACATACAGGGCATGAAAGCAGCCATAGGTCCTGCTCTTGGCTCTCCTCCCCCTTTATCCTGCAGCAGTGAATATGAGTTAATATGGGAAATGCCCACTGTAAGGGCCGAATAATAATGCATGGAGGAAAAGCATTCGAGATCCCCTGAGTGCAGGCATTGAAAGAAGGAAGGTCAGGAACATGGAGGTAGAGTGAAAGAGACACAGTCAGTAACCTCATTGATCTGGTGCAGGTGAACAGGCAGAGCTCCTGTGTGCACTAAGACCAGGAACGAGAAAGAGAAGCTGGAAGAAGAGAACCAGGGGAGGAAAGGAAAAGTGGATGCTAAGTGTGCACCCAGGAACACCTAAGCAGAGTGACTTTGGTTCCTTTTGTTGCTGCAGCCCATTGGTTCACTGTCACAGTCAATTCTACCCTATAGCAATGGAGCATGGCTTTGGTCAGGAGCTGGGGAACTGGGGAGCTGGAGGGACTGACAATCAAGGAGAACAGCTCCAAGAATATGCACTTCTTTAATGCTATGTTTGGCAGTTGAGTAAACCATGATGTTGAGAATATATAAGAATAACAGAAAAAATAAGTTCATGAAGAAAGGTTTTAGCCATGTAGATATTTTCTAGCAATTGCATATGATGTCCACCATGATACATGTATACTGGGCTTTCTGTTTAATACAGAAATGGCATAAAAGTACAACAAAGTAAAACAGATGGTGATAATTGTCAGCCACCTAATTATAGCTGTTACACAACCACTATTCCTCCAAATACATTTCTCAGTGAGGTCTGATAACATCTTATAAAATAGTAATATTATTTCTATTTTAAGTTCAAAACCATTTTAGGATGGAGCACTCTGTGGTTGTTCAACACCACACAACTACTACTACTAGTTGGACACAGATTGGACACAACAAGTGCACTTCTGTTCATCTTTATCTCAGTGAAGATAAACTGTGATAAAAGGTGAAGAGTGTCAGAAAAGAAGAAACTATGCGGTATAGGACCCTTAGAGGTCAACACATCAGCTAACAAAGTAAAAAATTGACAGCTACTGATTCATATTGAGGAGTTAATGGCTAATTTGAAGACAAATAGGGCATTAACATAAAAATTTTTAAAGGAATAAATACATTTTGGAGTCCAGAGTTTAAAATATGTTGAAGCATTTTCACAAACATAGAAAATCAGGGAGGTGCCATAATTGTCCTAATAAATGTGCTACTCAGCAGTGAGAAGGTTTGGATGGCACATTCCTCACATTCTTCTAGGAAGAGACAATGGTGATTTCCCACTAGAGTCCCAAGCCTTTGCACAACTGTGCACCCTTGGACTGTGACCCGTCCCTCTCCCCAGATGCCATTCGTGAAAGCTGGACTCAAATCAACCTCAGTATTAGCTCCTACATGAAGACTTTCCTTTTCCACTTAGGAGGTTCAGTTATTTTCACTTTTGAAAACCCTTTTATGGGAGTATTATCAGTATGCATAAATTCTATATTTAAAGTATATAGTTTGATTAATTTGGAAATAAAAATGTCCCCATGTAGCCATCACTAAAATGTTTGTCACAAAGACATTCAGCATCTCCCAAAGTTTTCTTCTGCCCTCTTGATTGTGCATTTTTGGTTATGAAAATACACAGCAGCACAATTCATGGTAGCAAAATCTTGGAAGCAGCACATATGTCCAACAATGGATGAACAAATAAAGAAAACATGATATTTACACACCATAGAGTATTGCTCTGCCATAAAGACAAACTTGAGTCAATTGGTAAGAAAATGGTTGCACTTTGGGACTATAATGCTCACTGAAATAAATTAGACACACAAATTTAAATATCACATGGTTTATATTTTTAAAAATTTTATTAAGTCGGTGTCACATTTTAGGTATACGTCATAGGGAATTTGTACCTGGACATGATGCATCTTGACTCATTATTATTTTCCTATTTACATTCCCTCTCTTCAATCTCTCTTCCCATCCTTATTTATAAGAGATTTGTTTCCATTTTATCTTTCTTATTTCATTTTTCTCCTTCCTTCCTTTTCCACTTACCCTCTTTAGTTCCCCTTCCCATTTGAACACCTTGTCCTATTTCATAATATGTTTTATGCATTTTTGTCCTCATTTCACTTTCAGTTTCTCACACGAAAGAGACAATGTGATACTTGCACATGTGTTGATGTATTTCATTTAAGGTAATGGTCTCAAGGTGCAACATTGAGACAACATTTAAGGTAAATGGTCTCCATTTATCTAGAAATGTCTCACGTTTATCTTTCTTTATGGCTGAATCATATTGCACTGTAAAAAGAAAGCCTATCCATTCATCAGTTGGTGAGCATTTGGGCTTTTCCCAAGATTTAACTGTTACAAACTCTGCTGCTATAAACATGAATGTGCATATAATACTGTGGTATGATACTTTTATTTCTTTTGGGAAGTTACCAGGAAGGGGATGAGCTGGGTCAAACAGAACCTCTAGGTTGAGTTCTTGAATTGACTTTGTTTTTATTTTTTATTTTGTGTTTTCTCTTATATGGAAAATGCAAATGATAAATAAACAGCAAAATAGAAGATGGATACTAGGAAGTAGGAAGGTAGATGCTTCTTAAAGGAGAAGGGACCAAGAGATGGGACGGGAGGGGAGAGAGCAGTTGGAAGGGAGGGTGAGAAAAGGAATTAAGGTGTGGTATGTACAGATAGGAGTAGCGATTCTACTCAAGAAATGTACATACCACATACTACAAACCTGTACCAATACAGAAAATATTCTGTAGAAAAGAACGTTCATCATATAATATACTTTCTTAGCAAAATACTTAGAATAACGATGAAAGTGTTAACTACAGGGAGTTTTCTGGGCCATACATATCGAGGACTTAACCAGGTTGTGTGCCTTGAATTCCACACTCTGTACAGGATGAATGCACGTGTATGGTGCCTCCATGGTACGAGCTGCGCATGCTCCTCTAAATCAGTGGCCTTGTTGTCCTGAAGTCTGAACCCAAACATAGCACTGCAGGAAAGAGCAGATGATTTCCATGCAACAGCTCATATATAGCTAACATTTACTGAGCATTCCTTTGACTTAGGCTCCATGAATCTATAATTCTGTATAATAAATCTTGAGATAAGGAATGGCATATGTTAATGAAGTTGTAACAGCTATTAGGGATAAAAAGAAACAGTCCTATAGCCTAATATCATGCATAACATCCTTATTAACACATAAAGAAATATATGGTTAGATTTTTCCACCAGAGGTTTTATGAAAAGCCAAAGTCAACTTTGTAGTCAGCATAAAAAAAGTCCACTTAGGATTCATCTAAGTTTACTTACAATTCAGTACTATGACTTTGTCAAATAGGCACTTTTCAGATTAGCACCCATCTCCATCTCCATGGCCTATCCAAAAGATGTACTGTAAAAAAACAGCAAACAACAGACTGATGTACTGTGTTCACTAATTGAAACTATACCCTCTCTCTCTCTCTCTCTCTCTCTCTCTCTCTCTCTCTCTCTCTTTCTCTTTCTCTCTTTTTCTGCGGAACCGGGAATTGAACTCAGGCCCTTGAGCTTGCCAGGGAAGCACTTATTCCACTGAGCCATCTCCCCGGCCCATGAAACTATACTTTTTTGAAAATTCTTGAAATTTAAATACCACACCTGAAAAGTGAGTAGGAAATTTGAACAGATTGATACTAACAACCCAACCACAGTTCTCCATAATGCTTAAATCAGCCACAATGGTCTTGCTTCTTCTTGAAAATTATAGGATATATTTCAGTGTTTTTTACTCATTTCTGCTTTCTTTAATTACTTTGCCTGGTATGTGGCATTGTTCAATAGATACACAAGCATCAGGTTTTGGTGCTGAATTATTAGGTTACTCTTTTGAGGATGTTTAAAATAATAATTAGAGATTCCAATTTAAGTCACAATTGTTTTGATGTCATGCGGTGATGCTAATGTGAATGACTCAAATGAAATAGCAAGTGGATAAATAGATACCTTTTATGTTTGGTTGTTTGCATATGTTTGAGCAAAGGCCAATATGTCAAAACTCAGTCAAAATGTCAAAACTACTAACAGATTAGTGTCAACATTCAATTGGCATCACTGTTAGATGCATCTTGATTTTAAAAGGTTGCAGTGTGAAAATCTTACCTTAGGTGAAATATTCTATTGTTAGGAGAAAGAAGTTTAGAAGCTCAAGACCTGATGTCTCAGATTTAGTTAATGACAAAGATGGCATTTGAGCTTAAACTGGTCTAATTCTAGTCAGTGTCTTACTGTTCTATTCAAACTCATATTAAATGAATGAGTCGATTAATTAATATGAATTTAAGAAAATCAGACAAATACTATCTAAACATATTTCATAGCAATCCATTGTCAGCTTTAAATTAAAGCTTTAAATTAAATTAGAGAAAAACCACAATTTTTGAAAACTACAGACTTGACATTAGTTTGGTGATATAAGAGAATAAAGGATGACCAGATAAACCTAGGATTTGAGACATAAAGGAATTTGGAATGAATATAAAACAAATTGATAGGATAAATAAAATTTTGTTGAACAAAAGATACTGAGGTCTTTTTGCAAGTTTGTATAAAGCATATTTTATTCAAAACTGAAAATTAGCATATTCACTCAAGTTTTGTAGGTTACAGAACTTCTACAAGTAGTTTTTGAAACACATTGGTTATATCTGAAATGAAAACCATCATTGGAGATTTATGTGCATTTACCCCCAGGTATCTGAAAGTTAAGTTATTCCAGCAAGAACTATGTGGACAAGCATCCTTAGGCAAAGACTGGTTTCGAACTATGGCGGATTATATTACTGGCATTAATCAGGCATTGCACACTGCTTAAGGCCATGAAGCTTTATTTAGAAAACATATGTTTACATTCAGTTGGTAGATTTATTTTTTACTTATTTCAGATTCTCATAAATAAATAGACATGATCTCTTAGTGGAACTGCTTTACTATTGTAGCATAGACTTTATTAAAATATTTTTATAATACTTGCTTTTATGATTCCCAAGACTTCAATGAAAATACTTTTTATCCAAGTTTTTTCCAACCTCATGCATAAACTTTGGATTCAAAATAAATTTCAGCATTTCCTAGGCAAAAATCTCTTGATAGTATTTATCAGAAATCTATGCATCCAAGAATATTATACAAGAACTATGTGTGCCTTTGGAGTTAGAAATAATCCTAAATGTATTTTATTGTGAAAATATGAATCTGAAAAATATTGTTACTTATTGTTATGCATTTAAGTAAACTGAAATGCAAACTCATCAAAAATGAACTATGCCATGTAATTCCATATAAATTAATTCAATGAAGTGTAGTCTAGCTAACAAAAAATCATTTATCTCTTCAACTTTGATATACTGAGGTGACGGCTACATAAGATAATCATGCATTGCTGATATGGTCTGATGTCTGAAGACTTTAGGAAGTGTTCTGTGGTCAGACATTAACCTGCTTCACACCAAATGAAACTCAGTTCCACCTCTAATTGTAAAATGATTTGATTTGATAATATTGAAGAGGGATTTAAACTCCACAGTTACATAAATTTTCTAGAGTGTAAAATTAACATTTGCAAAGACACTCTAAACGAACAGAAATGTGAGGCATGTCTGTCCTCAGAAGCAATGGGAGCAAGACTTGCTGAAGGTGGCCCAGATGTCTCTGCCATCAGCCTGTCCTCTATGTGACGGGGAATGCTTGCTTGTGTCTTGAGGTTTGAAGCCCATTCTACTGTTGGGCTGAATTATGATGAGAAGAATTTCCTGCAACATTACACTGAGTCCAGGATGAACCATGCTGACTAGGAATGAATCCAGGATACTAGAGCAGAAAGCCAACACAGTCCGGTGTGTGATACAGACACTACCACGATGGCACCTGGAAGATTGTCTCACTATTAATATATGCTCATAGAATCCTTTGTCAAAGAAAGCTATAGAGCTTTAGAAATTCAATCAATTTGTTTCTCCAGTTTTACCACAGTATAATTGTTGTAACTGATGTGAATAATTGATATATACATGAATTCATGGTGTGAAGCTTGAGTTTTAAAGACATTTTTATTATTAACACATTAATTGTACATAATAATGTGAATCAGGGTTATTTTTCCATGGAGAAATAATGTACACATTGATTTTATCCTTTCACCTTTTTTCACCTCTCTTCCATATCACCAGCATTTTTCCCAGTCACTACTAGTCTCTTTTCTAATTTCAGGGCAATGTTATTATTATGGTTCATTTTTGGTTGTCATGTGTAAGAGAAAATGTGTGCATCTTCCCTTGCTTGGCTTTTTTCACTTAACCTGATGTCCTATGGCCCCATGCATTTTGCTACAAATGGCAGAAGTTCATTCTTCCTTATGTCTTTAGAACCTTTTCATCAGCTCATGACCTCCTGGGTTGGTTTCATAGTGAGAGCTTACAAATAGGGAAACAATAAGTATGGGCATACAGGTATCTAATTTCCATAGTGATTTCATTTCTGTTGGACATGTACCCACAAATGGCATGATTGGACCACAGGTCTATTTTTAGTTTCCTGAAGACCGTACATACTGATTGATGTGATAATTCATGCCTGTTTCCCTCCTCACATTTACAGATATTTGCTATTTTTTGTTTTGTACACGTCAATTCTAATTAGGAGGCAATGGTTTCTATTTGCAATTTTGATTTGCATGTACCTTATTGTCTCAAAATGTTGGTCATTTTGAGACCAACATTTAGAGACCAACTTCTTAGAACAAGAAGTGCAAATTCAGAGAATTTTGAAAAATGTATTTAGTACAGGGTCTACTGGGTCTCACTATACAGATTTGACTTGTTTTGATCCCCTGTTTTCAGTCTCCCAAGTGCTTGGATTACAGGCACAGGCCACCATGGTCAGACTTGGTCACTGGCTAAGTGTGCTCAGGGGTGGGGCCAGAGCAGTATGTGGGACCAGGGATCGAACTCCAATCCCTGTGCTTGCCTATATCTCTGGCCCTATTGGACATTTAAAAAAAACAGATTGAGGAATTTTTTATCTTTTAAATGAAAAAAATGAAATCTTTAACAATTCAAGGTTCTTGTTGATAGATAAGGACCTATTTTTATTTTATTGATATTCTTCTGGTTTACTTGAATATGTTTTTCCTCCTCTCATTCCTTTCTGTAGTTTGATAGTTTGCTGTATTATTTCTGATTTTTTAATCTTTATTTTTCAAGCACTTGTTCTTTTAGTGAGACTTATTCTTACACATGCTGCTATTATGATGGCTACCTTTCTCCCAGTTCTGGATATAGGACTACCTTAGCATCTTTTATAAGGTTGGCTGTGAATTTCTTTAGTTTTCTATGGTTATGGAAAGACCTTATCTCACTTTCATATCTTGCTGAGAATAGAATTAATTGTTGCTCCTTTTCTTTCAGGTCTTCAACTCTATGATTCCACTTCTTCCTCCTCTTAGAACCTTTGATAAATCTGTTTATACTGTAATGCTAATGTCCCCCATTGTAAATTGGAGGTTGCTCTTGCAGATTTTATAACTTTTTCTTTTTAAAATTAATTTTATTGAGAAAGAAATAGCAATGAAACAGTTACAAAACAGGTTAGTAGGAAAGTTACAATAATTAATACATTAAATACAGTTGTCTTTGTAGTAGTTATTCATAGTACAAAATGCAGACATAGTATATTATCTAAACATTATTAGTACATATCTTTCTTCTCATTGAACTAAGAGAAAGTATATTTATCCTATTTTGTATATACACATATGCATATATATTTTGTTTGTTTGCTTGTTTCACTACAAAATAGTCCTTCATTTATATCCCACTTTTTTGTTTAGTTTTTTCATAGATGGCTACAAGTATAGCAAACATTTTGGCCTTAGCCCTTCAAGATCAGTGAGGACCCAGGAGATAAGAGAACCTATACTGTAACATCCTGTAACTCAGTGGTGTACCAAATTTTCTGATCAAGGAGATTACGGGGCCACAGAAGAAGGTGATTGATGATGTAGAGTGTGCCTAAGAAGAGTCACATGGAGAGAAAACATTCTCTCAGGCTTTCCCAGAGATCACACTTGTCAAGCAATGGCCATGACTCGTCCACATGGCTGACACTGACAAAAGATCTACAAACTGTGGTATAGGGTTTCAGGGTAAATCCTGAGGGGATTTGACTGACCTTGTGAGATACAAAAGTTACATTTTCTGATATATAGGTCTTGTTTTATCTTGGTCTTAGCCATCCAGCAGAGAAACATAAACAAGAGGTATAAAAAGTAAAGATATTAATATACTGAGCTGTAAAAGGCTCAAGTTAACAACTTCTGACATTGCCAGTTCTGCAGATAATCCACTACTATTACGGACTACTGGACTATACTGGATTATTTTGCTGAATTCATGAACCTACTATATTTGAATGGCAATATAACTTTTTCTTTGTCTTGTGCTATTGACAATTTGCTTATCATATGCCATGGTGAAGATCTTTTCTGCTTATTTTCATTTAGCATCATACAAATTTCCTATACATGAATGTTCATATTTTTCCTAAGATTGCAGACATTTTTTGCTATTATTTCATTGAATAAGTTTCTAAGTCAAAAATATTGTTCCTCACCTTTATATATTATAAAAATGTACTCATTTATTCAACAGTGTTCCAAAGCTCTCAAATGTGTTATTCATGCCCTCTTCTCTACTATGTTCACTTTCCCTTCTTCCTTCTTGTCCTCTTTCTATTCTGACTCCTCCTTTTTTCTTCCTCCTTCATCTCTTTGTGACTTAAAATATATGTCTTCAAATTTAAATAGGTGTTTTTCCCCCAATTAATTTATACTGAACCTTGGGTGTTCAACCATACTTTTTATTTTATTCCTTGACCTCTTCATTTCCATTATTTCTGTTTTATTTGTTTTCAGAAATCTTCATTGTTTTACTGATTATTTTTTATCCTTATCTTACATATTTTCTTATTTACTTGGATCTGATTGAATTTGTAAAAATCATTCCAAAATTTCTTTTTTGGGGGTTTTATTACTTTAATATCTGCATAATGCATATTTAGAGAGTTATCCTTTGAAATTGTCATATTAACATTTTTCATATTTCTTGTGCCCTCATGTTGAGATATCTGCATCTAGTGAAATAGATTTCTCTGTCGGTTTTATGGCATTACCTTAGTAAGTGAATTTCACCAAAGATTTAGTTTATTATTTTCTAGTATTGTATTATTTTGCAGTGCTAGCTTTATTGCTAGATAGAAATAGCTATAGTATAACAATCTTGTAGCTTTCTTAGGTATTATGAGTGATCTTGAGCCTAGTGCATACCATATTAGTGTCATAGAGACCCACAGTTCATTAAGCACATGTGTGAACACTCTAAAAGTCCAAGTATATGTGCTGTAGAAAGCCCAGAGTACTGTGAATATACTCTAACAGTGATACTGGTAGCTTTCATTGGTTGATGAGAGTTTTCTCAGACACTGTTAATATTGACTCTGTTGCTTGTAAGGCACTCTAACACTGGCTTCTCCAGTAGAGGCAAAAGGCTTTGGGCACTTGGCCTCTGTGCCACTTTATCTTAATTGTCAACATAACTGAATTAAGAGACTCTCAGAGAGATTGGTCAAGGCAGTCACCAGTGAGTTTGTCTACTATTGTTCATAGCTGAATTTGCTGTGAGGAGTTAGGCACCAGTTGGAGGAGATGGTCATTTGAGGACATGGTGCTTGAGGGCACATCTCTTACCGACACTCTCTTCTTCTATTATTTTCTTGGTAAATAAGAAATGAACATGTCTGTTTTGCTAGGACTGTCTGCATGTTGGTCCTACCTGCAACCAGAACCACAACTCTGAGAACATGAGCCTAATGTGAGCCATGTCCTCCTGTAAGTTGTGCACATCAGGCAATTGATCCCACAGTAGGAACAACAACTAATGCATCCTCTGAATACACAGTGGAACATGGCTTTTCCTGGGGAACCTTAGGGGTAGAGATGACAGACCCTCCTCTCTGGCACTCACATCTAGTTATGTCAACAGTAGACCACGGGACAGATTGCAGAAGTGACAACTGCTGGGGACTATGTAGGCATGGTGACAGTGTTAGCTGTCATGGTCCTCACTTCTACTCCCTTTGAGCACAAGTGGATTGTGATTGAAGTTGAGCAAGGTCTGTCACCTGCACTGAGAGTCAGTGGTGTGGAATAGGGCTAGCACCAGGTAAAGTTTCTCTCTGAAACTTTTAGGCTGTTGTGTTGGGAGGAGGCTAGTGGCTGGAGCCAAGGAACTACTCAAATCTTTCCATGACTATGGCCGTAGTAGAAATTTGAACCTTTTCTTTGCCTTGTGAGTGACAGGTGCCCATGTACAGCAATGGATAGAGGGCAGGAACCACATGTGTTAGTATTTTCATCCTGGCAGAGGGTATTCTTGCCCAAGGCCACACCTTTCAACTTGGCATCTCCACTGATCTGTGTGTCAAATCTATTCTATTCAGTGTAGTTATCACAGTCTTTTCACCAACATGATTCACATGGCTCCTGCCTGTTGACATGGTGCAATAGGATGTCTCTATTGTTTCAGAGGTGTGAATGTGCAAAGTTCTGACCTCAAAGCAATGCAAATTCAGGCCATGGGCTCCTTTGCAGGATGGCCCTTGGCTAAATCACTATAGGACTTTGCTGGAAGAAAATCTCAGCTCCTTATCCAAAGCAAGCCTCCTATGTTTTACTCTTTCTCCTGCTATGAAGCTAGGGGACAGAGGCCAGGATAGTTTGTTTCTCTTACTGTGCAATTGTCCCATGCCTATGAATGTTACTAATTTCACTTTCTCTTGTTGAATTCCAATCTTGTTTGCATGATTACTTGCCTCATTGTGAAGTTGCACATCTACTGCTTTTGTTCTTTGTGTAGGACCAAGTACCTCTAAGAAGCCATCTTGCTGTTTTGAAATGCATATACTCTAGGAAGGACAGCAGTTAAGCTAATTAGGATATTCATCACCTTACAGACTCTCTTGTTCTTTGTTATACTGACAACATTGTAAATGCTAAACTTTTTGAGATAATCGTGATTACACAGGCATTCTCAAGAAGTTACAGAGAGATCTCATGACCCTCAGTTTCCACTAATGGTAACATCTTCCTTTTTCTTTTTTGGTGGAACTGGGGATTGAACTCAGGCCCTTGCGCTTCCCAGGGAAGTGCTTATTCTACTGAGTTGTCTCCCCAGCCCCGGTAACATCTTAAAAACTTACAGCAGAATGTCACAAGAATTTGAACTTCATTTCGTCAAGATACAGGCAATTTCTGTCTCTGCACAACGGATGACATTGCCTCATCACAAAATCTGACTGCAGTTACAAGCCTGTAGAACATATGCTGCATATTTCAAAAACTTTCAAGAGACTTTGAGAAAGCAAGAAAGTTTTCATCAAAAAAAGCAAGCATGAGTATTTTAAGAAATGTTTAATCTGATTTAAACATTTTCATTGCATACATGAATGGAGACAATAAGTTTCCTCATTTAACAAATAAAAATGTCATGTTATTATATTAGTTAAAATGTAAATTTAAAAGACCTAGAATGACTAAGGCAATCCTGGACAACATTACAATTACTGACTGGAAATTATGAAATCAGCGTTGTACTGGCAACAAAAGAGATCTGAGGATCAATGGAATAGATTAGAAGATGCAGAGGCCTCTAGGAACACGCTCAGTCACCTGATTTTCAATAAAGGGGCCAAACATGCTTACTGGAAGAAAGATAGCCTCTTAAACAAACGGTTCTGGAAGAAACTGGCTCTCTACATGCTGAAAATGAAAACTTGACCCAGGTCTATCACCATGCACTAAGCTTAAGTAAAAACAGATTAAAGATCTAAACATTAAAACAGAAACATTAAATCTCCTGGAAGAGAAAGTAGAATGAACTCTTGAAGACATAGGGGTAGGCAAAGAGTTCATGAACAAAAATCAAATCTTATGAGTAACACTTGAAAAGGCAATCCACAAATTTGGGAAAAATCTTGACTTATAAACACTCAGCAAAGGTCTGCTCTCTAGAATTTATAAGGAACTAAAAGAGCATTAGAGCACCACAATTTAAAGACCCAATCCAGAAATGGGCATTCAAGATGAACACGCACTTCTTGAAGGATGAAATTAAAGAAGTGAATAAATACATGAAAAAATGCTCCACATTACCAGCTATTTGTGAAATGCATATTAAAACAACACTGAGATACTATTTCATTGTGGAAAGAATGGCTATCATAAAAAAGTCAACCAACAACAAATGTTGGAGTAGCTCTGGGGAAAAAGGAACTCTTCTCCACTGCTGATAGGAGTGTAGACTGGTGCAGTCATTATGGAAATCAGTGTGGAGACTCCTTAAAAAAGTAGTACTGGAATCCCATTCAAAACAGCTATCTACCTATGGGAAATTTTAGCAGAGGAACTGAAAACATCATATCATAGTGATATATCTGCACCTATGTTTATAGCAGCTCTATTTGTGATAGTCAAATCTTAGAAACAACCAAGATGCTCATTATCTGAGGAATGGATGTAAAAGATGTGGTATTTTTATTTAATGGAGTTATGAAGAATGATAAAAATGAAACCTTTTTATTTAAGTGGATGCCATTTGAAGATTTACTCACAAGTGAAATAAATCAGACCCACATGTGTAAATATCATACATTCTCTCTAATATAAGCAGTTATATTATAAGGAAAACAAGAACTTGAGGATTAGACAATGAAAAGAGGGCAAGGAGAAAAGCTAGGAAACATGACAGGGGCAAAGTCATACTCTTACATACACCAGATGGTAAGGCAATCATCCTAAGAAACATCAGCAGGTTTTTGAAACTAGCAGTTAATTGGTAGGATTTTCACCCTGACTAACTATATATGCTAATACCTGGGAACTAAGAAACTGCACTGAAGATAGTAATGTGTAATAGTAGGGGCATGCTTGAAATGCCTGTCATTCTGTCTTCTAAATACGTACTGCTTGTCACACCAATTAATGACATATTGTCTCTCAAGCAAATGTTTGTTTATAAAAAGGGTAATAAATAAAAAAAGAAACAAGAAAAAAAAAGTGTCACAGGCCTGTCATGCTACAATACTGTATATGGTTAGATTTCTAAATCTCTGAGAAAAAATATGTAGTTATTTAATCATATCTTTCAAAATATTTCTTTAACTTTATTCTTCATATTCTGCAGGGACTTAAAGTTTAACATATCAATATTTGATGGAAACTGCAAGTCCCATGTTATGCCTAAGATGTTTGCTATTCAGACAGATAGTGAGATTAAATGCAGTTGCAAAAATAAGCTTGTCTTTTGGATGGTTAACAACCTAAGTTTTCTGACCAAAAATTAGAGAAAAGGAAGGGCTGCAAAGACAGCCAACATTTTGGCCCTATCCTTTCAAGGTCAGTGAAGACTCAGTACATAGGAGAACCTGAACTGTAACATCCACGTAACTCAGTTGTGTCCCAAATTTCCTGAACAAGGAGATTATGGGGCCATGGAGGAATGCAATTGATGATGTATAGTGTGCCTAAGGAGAGTAGCATGGAGAGAAAACATTAAGGCTTTCACAGAGAGCAAATTGGGCAAGCAGTGGCCGTGACTCATCCACATGGCTGACACTGACAAAGGATCTACAAAGTGCAGTACAAGGTAACAGGATAAATCCCCAGGGGATTTGACTAATCTTGTCAAGTACAAAAGTTACATCTCTTGTTATGTAGGTCTTGTTTTATTTTGGTCTTAACCATCCAGCAGAAAAGTATAAAAACAAAGTGTAAAAAAGTAAAGCCATATTAATAGGCTGAGGTATGAAAGGCTCAAGTCAACAACTTCTGACATTGCCAGTTCTGCAGATAATCCACTACTATTATGGACTACTGGACTATATTGGAATTTTTTGCTGGATTCACACACAAATAATTTTTAAATGATAATGGAATACCATCTCTGACAAAAAGGGGATACAAATGTAGGACCATTTGGTATCTGTATGTTCAAACTATTTAACATAGATATACAACTACTTTCTCTTAATTGAATGAACAGAAAATTTGTAGTAATATTGTTTGTAGACAGGATGTCATGTCTGCATCTTGTACGATGAATAACCACTAAGAAGACAAAAATATGCAATGTATTAATTTTTGAAACTCTCCTACTAATTGGTTTGGAAAGTGTCTCATTGCTATTTGTTTCTCAATAAAATTATTTAAAAATGTAAATTTAATTAAAAATATTTCCTAAACTTTCCTTAATACTTGAGGATCAAGGATGCAGATTAGAACATTCTGACACAACAACAAACAGTCTCAGCCACTTTATCTTCAACAATGGTGCCTAACGTTCTCACTGGAAGAAAGTTAGCTTGTTTACTAAATGGTGCTAGGAAAACTGGCTTTCCACATGCCAGAAACTATAGAAACTGTTCTATAATTTATCAGTTAAAGAATGTTACCTAAGTTTAATCCTATGATCTTTTGAGAGACTTAGGTCTATTACATATATTAAACTAATGTCAAAATAGATGAAAGATTAAACTATTAAAGCAGATACAATAAATCTGCTGGAAGAACAAGTAGGCAGATATTTTGAAGATGGATTAAATAGATAGTTTATAAACAAATTCAAACTGCATGAGAAATACTTCAAAGAATCAACAACTGGTGTCTCATCTCTTTGAAAAATTTTTGTGCATCAAAAGAAATCACCAAAAGGTAAAAGAAAACCCACAAATTGGGAAAAAAATTTAACCAACTGTCCCTCAAAGAGAGTACTTATATATGTAAAACACATAAATAATTAGAAAAATAAGGATCCTAAAATTCAATGACCAGCCCCAAAATGGGCAAAAGAGATGAATACACATTTTCTAGATGAAGAAATAAAAATGGCAAATAAATACATGAAAAAATGTTCAATAGCATTGTTTATTTGAGAAATGCAAACTTAATAAACACTGAGATTGAAACAATGCTCCAGAAATAATGGTTGTCACTAAGAAATCAACCAATAACAAATGCTGACGAGGCTGTGATGAAAAAGGAACTGTTGGGACAAGTGTAGATTGAAGAACCCACTGTGGAAATCAGTGTACAGATTTCTCAGAAAACTAGCACTGGAGGTCTCATGCAAGCCAGCTCATTGCCTCCTGGGTATTTTTCCAGAAAAATTGAAAACATCACACCACAGTGATATATATACATTCATGTTTATAGCAGTACAATTTCTCATAGTTAAATTTTGGAAACAACCCAAATGCCCATCAACTGAGCAATGGATAGAAAAGATGTAATATTTTTTCTAAATTAGAGTATTACTATAGATAAAAATGATAAAAAAAAGATAAATTTAAGGCTATTATAGATAAATGAATGTAATTAGAGGCCATACTCATAAGTGAAATACATCAGATCCACATATGTTGGCATTGTCTCGTCTCCCTAGTGTAAGAAATTGGAATAGGAAACGAAATTCTAAAAGTATAATAGATATTGTAAAAGGAAAAAAAAATTCTCAAAAGGAAAGAATAACCCAGATCAAGGAAAAGAGAAAATGATGAACAAAAGAAGGGGAAAAATATATGTACATACACATGTTAGCCATGATAATTGTACTACTAATTTCTATTGGTTATGGAAAGGAACAGCTAGTGCTTTTTTAAAATTTTTTTCGCCAAATTTGCATGCTTATATCTGATAATCTGAGAAACTTTGAAGATAACAGTATTCAGTCTAACAACCACTGTTGATTTCCTATCATCTTGGTTTGGAATTCTGTACGATTTTTAATATTTTAAAAATGTCTATTCTCTTTAAAATAAGAAAACACTCAAAGGCCAATAATGTTTTCCTGTTGTATAATTTATCAGTTAAAGAATGTTACCTAACTGTAATCCTATGAACTTTTGAGGTTTGATTTTTCACATAGCCTAATTCTCTGGAGAGAGATCTGTGTCATCAAACATGTCAATTATTTGACTTTCCATGGTGTGAATGGGCTTAAGTTTATTTAACCAGGCACCTATTACCCCAAATCCCCAATCCCCTATTACCCCAAATACCTAAAATACAAATGAATCTGTTTTTTATATGACTATAAGGTTTAGTTTTAAATGTTCAAATGTAAAGGTGTTTTTATGGTAGTTGTTCGCTTAATGTTTATCTTTTTTTTTTTTTTTTTTTTTTTTTTTGCAGAACCGGGGTTGAACTCATGACCTTGTACTTGCCAGGGAAGCACTTATTCCCCTGAGCCATTTCCCAGACTGCTTAATGTTTAAAAGAAACAGAAAGGTTGTTAAATAGAATTATATATTTTATATTGCCATCAGGATTATATGAATGATCCCACATTTTCCTATTTTTCATAAGCATTTGGTGGGGGTCACTGCTTTTCATTTTACCCCTTTATTGGTTTATATTGATAGCTCACTGGTGACGTTTGCATTTCCCTAATAGCCTAGGACTCTAACTTTTAATGTGCCATCCAAATGGATGTACTTTTTATTGAATATCTTGATGCTTTTACTCATTCCTATTTCAATTGTTTATCTTATCATGTTCTGAAAATTCTCTGGATAGTCTGCATTCTCTTCTTTGGCTGGATGAGGTTTGCCAATACCTTTTCCCAGGTGTTACAAGCTTGTCATTTCTTTGTCTTGTTATAGTGTTTCTAGGAGCAAGTTTCTAATTTTGATGAAGTCCAGTTAACTCATGTTTTCTTTATGTACTGCATATTTTGAGTTGAATCGTAGCCAAATCGTGAAATCTGAGGAAACTTGCTCAGGTCCACATCAGCATCACTAGAGTGGACCGTATGTAGCCTTCGTATGGCATGGTGAGAATTGACTTCCCTGATTGCCCTCTCATGCTAAAACACGCTCTAGTATCGTCATGAGACAAAGCCACCTGAGGGACAGCCTACAAAATGGCCGTCAAGGTTTCACTACCACAGAGGTCATCTCAAAACAGAAAGTCCATAAGCTGTCAGAGTTAGGAGGAGCCTAAGGAGACATTGTCACTGAATGTTACAGGTATCCTAGCAGAGACAAGAAAACAGAAAAAGTACACTAGGTACAATTAAGGAAACCTGAGTGAAGCAGGAACTAGTTAATAATAATACATTAAGTTGGTTCATTAGCTGTAGACAATGTACTATGCTATTGTGAGGTATTCCTCATTTGAAATACCATGTATTACAGGGATTATATGAACTTTCTGCACCATCTTCCTAATATATCTGTAAGTCTAAACTGGTACAGTATGAGTTTACAATAAAAATCTACATTGCTCACTGTACACTTCCATTGTACAGATGGTGCATGAGTTATAGATAAGGAATAAAAATTAGTTGTTTTTTGATAATTATTAAAATTTTATAGTGAATATGGGAAATCTCTTTTTTCATATTATATCCACTTTTACATGTTTGAAATTTCCAGATTTAAAAATTTAAACACATAGGTGAAACTTAAAGCAATAATATTATGTGCTAGACACTGCCTTTGATGGCCCAAGAATCTTTCTCATTGGACAGATGAATCAAACATCCTTATGTGCCAAGCAGTGTACCCTCTGACCACTCAAGCAGTCCATGTGTCAGAGAAGCCAAGGAAATCCATCCTCACTTGAGGACAATGGCTTGTGAATCCAAACTTATGTTAGCAACGCAAATAACCTGGTTGCAATGATTTGCAAGGGAGATTTCATAGAACAGGAACTAATTCTAAAACATATACAAGCAGAAATATATATGATTACTGCATTTCACATGGTACCGCTGTTAGTTAACTATTTGTTTAATCTAAAGACTTGTCATAATCTTTGTTTATTTTTTCATAAATCATGGATCAGGATTAAGAGAAATATTTTTATGTTAATTTGAAATTGGCCTAAGACGTTGGACAACATTACATGAGACAACTTTCTGTGGTTTAAGTATTAGGAAAATTTTATTGAAAAAAGAAGCTCGTTTGTCACATTATTAAATGCTACTCTATGGAAGTCCCACCTTGACTTTGTTCATCTACAGTTAATGTCTCCTTATCTGTTTAGCGTTCCACTTAGTATTTTCTATATGATCATGCACTGAATACAACAAATTTTTAAAAAGCAAACAGTCATATAACCAAACTCTTCCATTCCCAGTGGCCTGTATATTCAGTTTCAGATGTGCTTTGGCAAGTGGCTCATGGCATGTGGAGAACATCTGTGGGGTCAGATAGATTTTTCCTTCTCATATCACTGAACTAACAAAACTACTGAGTCTCATTTCATGAACATCCTGTGTCCCTAAGTGCTGGATTTTCTCTTGACATCCACTGAAGGATGCACATGATGCTTCTGAATGCAGCTCTTCTATGAAGCTTGCAAGCACATGCATCCCAACACAGTGGAACAAATCACTATATCATTAACATTACAACCTAACCCTGAAACAATGATTATACAAACAAGACTAATGAACATACTTGTACAATATGATTAATTGGATAAAGTTGGAGATATCTTTGCATCGTTTTTATATAGTCATTTATGATTCAAATGCCTCATGATTTCTAGTCCCAGATTCTTGGCTCAAATGTTTTATACTTTCAAAATTGTAGCCCAAATCTGTCATTACACTTGAAGCCTTCAATGACACATAGCACTTACATTTCCTAAAAGATACAACAAACAGAAGTCTCCAAGTTCAATATACATACCTTTCCCACTCAATTTGGAGTTGGGATAAGAAATTAGCCACTAGGATTCCTATCAGGCAGAGGAGAGGGATGCTAATTACTCAGGAAAATTTGACTGCTCTCTGATGCGATATTGAGGGATCCATTTAGAACTGAGCACTGCTCTTGGATTTTCAATATTCAATGAAAACATTTAAGGGCTGGATTCCAAAGAATTTAGATCAACCTGGATCTCTGATAAAGGCAGAAGAAACATGGAGGCAGTAATAGTAACCTCATAACCAGTTCCAAGTTGAGAATGGTTATTTTGTTGTATTACATATGCATATAATATTATTCATTATTTTGTGCCATTTTCTTCCTTCATTTTTGTGGTACACTTGAATATTTTAATTTTTGTATGATATAAAGGTTGAAATACTACTAAATTGTACCAGCCTTGTAGAATGCCTTCATCTCAGCCCCGTTGCCCCAGATTGTAGGGGTGGCCATGCAGCCACAGGGACCAGGCCCATTCTAGAGCCTGCTCACCCATCAGACCCAGGTTCCACCTTACCCCCTATCAGCACAGATAGTGCTCACTGGGGCTTCAGCCTAGTCCCCACCATTACAGAATCCAGGCCCGTTCTCACAGGTCCAATTGACAAGTCTACTCCCGCAGGTCCAAGTGTCCAAGTGCCTGGTACTATAGAAACAGTGCTAGGCTCACCCGCCTGCTGGCCAGTGTCTCTACTCGCCCAAGGACCTCCTCAGAACCTCTGGATGGGATGATAGATAAAAGACTTCCCCTGACACAGCCAGTCTGCAAAACCTAGAATGAAGCCCTTCTTCAAATGCTCAGACACCTTTCTTGAAAGCAAGCAGTAATATTCAGTCATATGTCCAATCTTACGTATCTATATCTGTTAAACTGAGCAATGGATTAGGCCATAAAAATAGATAATATATTAACCATTGTTAATCAGCTATTCTTATTTTCAAAATCTGTTACATTTGTATTGTTGTATGTTATGTTGTTTCTGTCTTTGTTTCTGATTTTTTGTTCTTGATTTTGTTTTTCAAAATAAACTAAAATTTATTTTAATTTTAATTAATAAATTTATTTATTTATTTATTTTTGGTGAAACTTATGCCCTGAGCTTGCCAGGGAAGCACTTATTCTACTGAACCATCTCCCTGGCTCCTTAAAATTAATTTTTAAAAAATTCTCAGACACCAATGCAAGGAAACAAGAAAAATGAAAGTGAAAGACCAAGGTGACAGGAGATGACTGAAGGAACATAGTCATCTGTTGGCATCATAATTTTGAGTAGCTTTGCCTTCAGAATGAAGAGTATTACATTTCCATTAATTATAAATTAATATGTACCATTTTATTAATTTTCTTTTGTATAAATTCATGTGTAAAATTGCTGGTTAATATGATGCATACATATGTAGCTTTTAAGGGATTGCTACACTGTTTTCCACAGAGGCTGAACCATGACCAATTCCTATTCTACATGTGAATTTATACTTTCCAACATTATTAAATCTAATTAAAAATAGATTACACACCACAATTAACAAAAGGATGTAAGCATGGATTGACATGTTTATGATAACAAAAAATTCAAATTAAGTATTAGGTTGTAAGTAGCAAAAATGAAAGAGATTTATTTCATGTAAGATTTATTGCATGTGAAAGATTACTTAAGTGTATTCAACTTAGAAAATTATACTTCAGCAGGGGCCGTGGGTTTGATTCCCAGGCCTGCAGTGAGGGCCCCATCCCCCAGGGTGTACTGAGAGGGCAATTGGGACTGGGCCCGGAGGCATGCGCCTGTAATCCCAGCTTTTGGGAGGCTGTAAACGGGAGGCTCACTATGAGTCTGATCTAATAGTGAAATCCTGAACACCCTGTAGACCCTTTCCTAAAAAAACAAAAAGAAAAGTATACTTCAAGGAAAAGAGAGTGCATAAGGACAGAAATTAGAAATTAAAAATTGAAATTTATCAGAAACATATAATAATACTTTAATAATATTGTATTTTTGCACATGCCCAATAATATAGTCCTACACAAATTTGAATTAATTGTGGTAAAGCTAGGATAGAAATAATTAAATGTACAATTGAAGAAAATAAATTTGTTTCCATCTCTCAATAACTGATAAAATATACAAGCTATTAGTCAGTGTGTGTGGGCCTTAAATCAAATAATTCTGTATGACTATCCTGATGTGCAGAGGGTGGGTGCTGTTCCTGGTGGACAACTATCAATTATAAAGCTGAGAACAAAAGTAATTTCTTTAACTAAGGTCTTGGTACAGTTATAGAGAGACCAATGACACATAAAAAGTTGAGGAAAGTGGCTATTTTACTTTTTTAAGAAAAGTATAATGTGACCTTTTCAATCAATGATGCTAAATTTCAGTAAGGGATAAAGTAAATTTCAGTCCCACCTTCATGCTGCATAAAATCTGATTCAAGTTAGATTTGGGATCTATACATAAAGAGGACAAAAAAATAAAGAACCTCAAATGTATTTTAGACTTCCTTTACTTAATCTAGAACATATTTCTGGACACATTAACCATAAAGAAAAGATACTGCATAGGATCTCATTCACTAGAAGAAAGAAAATGAAGAAGAGGAAGCTGAAGGAGGAAGAAGAGGGGGTAAGAGGAGGAGAAGGAGGTGAAAGAGGGGAGATAGAAAGAGAGAGGAGGGGAGAGACAGATAGACACACAGAGACAGAGATAGAGATAGGGAGATGGAGATGAAGATGGAGATGGAGATGGAGACGGAGACGGTGATGGAGATGGAGATGGAGATGGAGATGGAGATGATGGAGATGGAGATGGAGGCCCAGTCTGTGCAGACAAGTTTTCTGTTGCAAGTCGCTCACGCTGCCCTTCATTCTCAGCCAAAGGAGAGAACTTCATCTTCTCCAGAAGCAGATGCGGCACATCCGCTCTGGCCCCGGAGGTGCCGTGCTTCTAACTCCCTCTGCACATCCATCTATGCAGGCGCTTTTGAAAGCCCAATTTCTTGAAGTATTTTCCTTACTGTTTTCATCCAGGATTTTATGGTTTAATGACTCATTTGTGATTGTTTGCTCCAAGAAGCCTCTGGAAATTTCTTAGTCTTGTGTTATTTTTGAGAATGGCAATTTCCCTGCCCTTCTCGAGTTAGACTGGAGCAAAATATATATTCCTCCTCTTCTTTCCTTCTTTTCTCCTTTTCTCCACCCCAGTGTTCTTTCTTTTTGAGTAGTTTCTTTCCCTTTTATTATGTCTATTATGCCTTTTGGATCTTGTTTGCTCTTTCAGGTTCCTTTATTTTTTGGCAGAACCAGGGACCTACACTAGGGAGACAACCAGATGTTTATACACATGAGTCTAATTTATTTTACTCATGAGTATGATCTCTAGTTGTGCCCATTATTTAAAAGCTTCAAGTTTATCTTTATTTATAGCTTAGTAATACTCCATTGTATACAAACATTACATCTTTTTCTTATTCATTCTTAAGTTGATGGGCATTTGGGTGGTTTCCAAGATTTAGCTATCACAAATTGTGCTCCTATAAACATGGGTGTACATGTATCGCTGTGATATGATGCTTTCAATTTTCCTGGGAAAATACCCAGAAGGAGAATACCTGTGTCAGATGAGATCACTACTCCTAGCTTTTGAAGAATCTCCACACTGACTTCCACAGTGGCTGCAACAGTCTGCACTCCCACCAACAGCGCAGAAGTGTTCCTTTATTCCCCACAGCCTTGCCAGTATTTGTTATTGGTTGATTTTTTTTTATTATGAGCATTTTTAGCTTTTGACAGGATTTTGTAGAGATTGAATGGCTGCCACAAGCTGAGTGTTGAAAGAATTTCCAATATAGACTTCTATTTACTAAACCGGATTATTTCATCTAATTTAGGAAGTTTACGTGCTTTCTAATATTTGTATACTCATTATTTTAAATAATGTAGTGAGAAATATGGTGTATAAGCATAAAATCAGAGCAATGTAATACACATAGTAATACAAGACACTTTAAAGAACATGACAGATCCACTTTGAAATGTTCTACAGTAAAAATTAATCAAATAGTGTACTCCTCAAATTATACAGCCACATGGATTTTTCATAGCTGCACTTCCAGGGTACAATACAGGATGTATCACCTGGTAGCATCACAAAACAATTTAGGTATATATATATGAATTAAATTAGGGGCTTGGGATAGAAATAGTTTTTCAGTAGCTCAGTTATTCATACAGCTCATAACCACTGAATATTGACTAAAAGTCACCCTTTTTGCTGGGACATTGAAGCTAGCATCTTGTGCATACTTAGTTACACCCCACTGAGATACACCTTCAGTCATCTTGGCTACAATATTATTTTCATTTATTTAAAAAATTTTGTATGTTTTCATTACATTCTATTTAAATTTGTCTTGGGATATATGCAAATCCTAATCATTTTCCATCCCCTTTTCTCCTATCCTGCCCTCCCTCCACCTTCTTCTTTCAATCTCCTCCTCTCCAGAAACACTGCTTTTACTATTTAATTTGTCTACAATGGGTTTTTCATACAAGATAATACAAGTGACGTTTAACTTTTACTTAATATTATGACCCTCCAGATCCATCTATGTTCCTGTAAATGGCTCAAGCTAATCTTTTTTATGGCGAAGTAAAATTTTAAATCGTTAAATAATTTCTATTCATCTGACTCTATTTTTGATTCTTTGGCAATTCCAGATAGTATTTTTATCAAATTTGGTGATTTCCTTGGCAAAGCTTGATTGGATACAGCTGTTCAGTGATATCGGCTCTGTCAGACAGTGATGAACGATCCTACGGACTGTGGAGCCTCTTATTTACTCTCTGTCCCTTTTCAGAAAATGTTTGTTTGCTTCTGACCTAACTTAAAATTCAAGCTGTATAATAACAAAAGGCATGCTTTTGAAGGAGTTGGGAGAAACATCAAATTAATAAGCTGATATATCTGGGGAAAGGTGAAATGAAATACAAAAGCAAATTCCTTGTCAGAGAAGTTTCTGCATTAAAAAAAGAAAGAATGAAGGAGAAATGGGGAAAGGTGAAATAAAAGAAAGGAAAGGAAAAGAATGAAAAGAAAAAAAAGAACTGTTTTCAGAAAGATAGCAAGATGATCTCAAGTCAAAAGCCTCAAAAGCTGCTAACTCAAATTCAAACTGTAGCTGCAACTGAATTAAGGGTCATTTCACTTGAGCAGCTCTATGGTGTAACAGAAATGTATTAATTGATATATAATTATTATATAATTATTATTATTACCTATTATAATTAGATAATAAAAAAAGTAAATAACATAAATATAAAAGCTATGTGTTAAAACTACTCTAGATTATTACAATGAACATGGATTATGGAGTCAGACTTGGTTTATATCCTGTCCACCAAAAGGTAGGTACTTGTCTCTAGGCAGGTTCTGTGATCTCTCTCTGATTTTTCTCATAAATTTAATCTCCCAAGTATACATAGGCACACACTACTAACACACACACACACACTTTTACTTATTTATTTTTTGAAAAGTTAAAAATTCCTTAATTTTTTATTCTTGGTAGCACCATACAATTTACAGGGCAATGCACCTGATATAATGAAAAGAAAGAAAAAGACAAAGCTACAACAGATTAAAGACCTCAGGAATGTACATCTAATTGACGCTACATTGCATTACTCAATAGCTGCACCTTTTGCAAATTGTGGCTATGACAGAAGGGTTTCCTGTTTAAGCTGCAGTAACTTTTCTGACTATGGATCATTATTCCTTTGTTTTTTTTTTTTTTTTTGTCTTTTTGAGACAGGGTCTCACTATGCAGTTCAGGCTGGCCTTAAGCTCACTTTGTAGCTCAGGCTGGTCTCGAATTCACAACAATCCTCCTGCCTCAGCCTCCCAGAGTGCTGGGATTACAGGCCTGCGCCACCACGCCCGGCTATCATTATTCCTTTGGTGGCAGAGTTTTACAGCCCCTCTAATGCATTTGGAACGATTGTCTCAAAGTAACCTGCAGCTTTCCTGACAACTCCTCACTCTCTCCTGCTAAGAACTGTAGCCCTTTTCTGTTGTTTTCTAAAGCCTTCTGCTACCATATCCACCCCTTCGGCCACCTGATCCATAACCACCACCACAGGGACTGCCAGAGCTTCTTCCACCATGGTCCTCCTTTATGGGTCCATAATTTATGGCTGCTGTCCCCTCTAATTTCCAAAATCATTACAGTTCCCACCAGCACCATAGTCACTACTACCAAATTTCCTCCCTCCTGGTAACCATCATATCCTCCTCCACCACCACTGTACCCACCACTGTGGTTTCCATATCCTGGTCCACCACCACCACACCCTCCTCCACTACTATAACCAGGACCACCACCATAGTTTCCACCATCACCTCCAAATCCATTATGTCCACCATCACCTCCTCCATAACTACCTCTGCTGCCACCTCCTCCACCACCATAACCTCCTCTTCTACCAACGTTTCCACCATGGCCAAAATCCCCTCCACCACCTCCAAAGTTTCCTCCATGACCCCTAAAGTTGCCAAATCCATCTCCATGGCCTTCTTGTGTTCTAGAAGACTGCATCTACTCTTTAGAAAGGGCCTTTTTCACTTCACAATTATGCCCATTAATAGTGCGGTATTTCTGAACAATAATTTTATTAACTGTGTCATGATCATCAAACGTTACAAAAGCAAATCCTCTCTTTTTCCCACTCTGCCCATAACTTCTATGGTCTCAATCTTGCCATATTTTTCGAAGTATTCTCTCAAATTATATTCTTCTGTATCTTTAAACCACCAATAAAAGTTTTCTTCCCTGTTAGAAGGGCACCAGGCTTTACTGAATCCTCTCTAGAAACAGCTCTCTTTGGTTCCACTACACACCCATCAACTTTGTGTGGTCGAGCACACATTGCTGCATTCCCCTCTTCAACACGAGAGTAAGCTGCAAAACCAGAGCCTCTGGAGCATTTTGTTTGAGTATCTCATTACCACACAATCTGTGAGTGTGCCCCATTTTTGAAGTGTTCTCTTAAACTATCGTTGGCAGTTTCAGAACTCAGACTACAAATAAACAGCTTCCTCAACTACTCTGGCTCCTTTGGATCATGGCCATCCTCCCCCCAATGGTGACAGCAATGCCCAGAGTAGGGCTGGGGGCAACCAGGCAGTGGTTTTACCTCCATTTTGCAACTGGACTTGCCTCTTCCAACTCGAGTTAAACACACATACACTTTTAAAAAACGTATCTTGTGCAGAGTAGACATTCACAAATATGGTCATCACAGCTGTCATTATGATGCCCCATTTAATTGGTACCTCTGTTAATGTCAGTCCACAGTATTGCACCATTGTCTTGCCGGCAGTTGAATGCCACCTTGTTCTGTCCTGTCCTGTCCTGTCCTGTCCTGTCCTCTCCTCTCCTCTTCTCCTCTTCTTTTCTAAATTTACATGTGCTAATAGGACTACAGCCAAATTACAAATTTTTCATGTTTATCATGTGCTATTGTTTAGAAATTTCATAAACTTCCCTCTCTGAATACATGATGATAATTGAGCATAGCAGCAAACTTCTATTAATACACCAAACTCCACACATTCATGTCATCTTCAGTACAAATAAACTTTTAGTTTTAGAAAAATTTGTTTTGTCTTATACAAAAATTCTGAGTGTATTACAGACAAAAACCCATGTACAACAACTTTACCTCGCATTACCATCTCACATCAGTGTGGCATAGTTTTAAAATCCAAACACAAATATTGATAAACTATTAATTAAAATTCACATTTTTCTCAATTCCATGGTATGTAACCAGTGAAGTTCACTATGCCGGTATCTCATTTCAGACACCATGAGGTATTTTGTTGTCTTTTCAGGCTCCTCTTGTCTGTGACAGTTTCACAAATGTCGCTTGTTTCTGATGACCTTGACAGTTTCTAGAAATATCAGGGAGATATTTTGTAGAATGTCTCTCACTTGGGATTTGTCTGATATTTTTCTAAAGATTGCATGGGGGGGGGGTTGTGTTTTTTGGATGGAAGCCCATAGAGTCAAAATTCTGGTGTCTTTATCCAGAAGATGCATTGTAAGCATGACATATCACTGTCGATGTTCACTTTGATCACTTGGCTTGAGGAAGTGTGTGCCAGACTTCTCCAAAGTAAAGTTGTTTTTCTTTCCTTTGTCTATGTTACATTTTTTGGAAGAAGGCACCATGTACATCCCACACATAAGGAGGGAAATGTCATGTTCTGAAGATGGAATATCCACCTGAAGTCTTTGGAATTTTTCATGAGACATTGAAAATTCTCTGCTTACTTATTTCTAAATGTAATCTTTTTTTTTTTTTTTTTTCTTTGTATTTTAGGGAAGAGTCTGCAGGGTGTTCAGGCTCTCACGACTAGATTGAACTCACAGTGAACTGCCTGTTTACAGCCTCCCAAGAGCTAGGATTATAGGCGCCAGCCACCACACCCAGTCTCAGCTGCTATCTCAACATGCCCCAGGGTCGGGGCCAGCACAGAAAAACCTGGGGATTGAGAGCTCAAAGGCGCTTTAATTAAATGTAATTGTTTCATGCCATTGTATTATAAACTATACATGACCCATTCATTGAATGATGACCCAATGCTGTTCAAATACTAATTTTTTAAAAATTGCTGAGTAATGCACTCAGGCCTCAGGCCTATGAGACAAGGGCTCTCACTCTGAGCTGCATCCTTCATCAGGGTGTGCTTTTAAAACAGTTTTTCTTTTCTTCTTCCCCTTTGAGTTTGAATGTTTCTATTCACCATTCTTGCTACTCACCAAGTCTTCCCTCTACCATGCCACATTTACTGATCAACTCATTGAAAATGTCTTCTACTTTTTCTGTAGCACTGTATTTTTCTCTATCATTTTCTGTCTCAGTTTTAGATGTTTACATCCCTCTGCTTACATTATCAATTTTTTTTTAATATTGTCTACCTTTCCACTAGATCTCTTAGCATGCATTTAATTCTTCAATAATACCAACATCTGCATCAGACAAAGGCTTGGATGATTGTTTGACACTTCTGGCCATACCTTTCTTGCCTTGTGTTGGTGGCAGAAAGGACTCTAGTGGTCCCTGCTATGTTAGGCAAGTCTCCCTTGTGGCTTAGACATGCCTGTATCTGCAGATTTTGGGGGAAGCAGCTTTACCTGCAACTTTCATTGTGGAGCAGACCCAGGAAAAGTCACTTATTTCAAATTCTCTCATCATAATGACAGGAGAGACAGCTCCTTGTTTTGCATGTATTAGATTTGAAATGAGATTCTTCATTCATTTTCACGTCTACAGCTGTCTACTCCAAGCCGCGTACCCTCATCCCCTCACAACCTCATGCTTACTCTTGTGCGCTTCATTTCTGAGGCAAAGGCCTTGTGATCACCCTCAGGAGAGCACCCCCTCCTTTGCCCTCATGTTGGCATCATCTCTTCACTTTAAGGTACAATCCTTGGCTCCACCACACAGTGATTGTTCAACTAAATATTTTAAAAATGTTAACATGTAGTTTTCTTAACTTGTCTCATTTTAAGTTGAATACCAATAGTGTCACGTAGGCCTGATGCCACCCACAGTGCTCTTGTAAGTCCATTCACTGCCGGGTACTCTGGACAGTTGCTTCTCGCTTGCTTCCCTTCTCACAGCTCTTTCGTGCAATCTTTTAATTTTTATTTGCATCAAAATGAAAGGAGTTGTCATGTCTTTCCCATTAACATCTAATCACTTTCCTCCATATGTACCTTTTTACTCTGCCTTTTGTTTAATTAACTTTCACAAAACTTAAAGCTTCTAGAAAGGTTAAATCCTCTTTGAGGCGAAACTGAAATTAGATGAAGTAGGTAAATATGGCTGTATCCATTGCATAATTTCATTTTTATCAAATGATTATCATAACTATAAATTCAAACACACAGCTTGCTTTGCCATAAATTAATCATTTCTTGATTTTACCTCTTTATCCCTTCCTGTTTCCTCCATTCTTTTTTAAATAAAAATTCAAACTAATGTTTTAAGGGTCCTCTTGCCATGGAGCTTCCTCTTTCTTTCATAATTCACTTTTACCAGCTGTTGGCTGCTCCCGTGAACCTGAAAGTGGTCCTGTCAAAGTGACCCAAAACTAACATCACAAACTTATCAATCTGTGAATTACTTGGATTCATCATTATTGTTTGAAGAAATTGATTTTCTTCTGGTGGAAATACTTCCTGGCTCTGCCTTTCAAGATGCTGAAATTTCTGGATTATTTTTTCTCCTCACTGGCCTACTGTTTGCGTTTTCTTTTCTTATTCCTCTGTGTCTTCTCCAGCTTCTTACCTGGTGAGATCATGTGCCACATTTTCTCCTGTATCTGTTCTTGCAGTGTTCTCATTCACTGAATGAGAACTTCCAAATTTATATCCTAATCATAATGTCACTGAAAATGTGACTTACATGTCTAAGTGCCATTTCCAAAGTAAGGCCTTTCTTTGATTCAGCACATAATTCATTAAGACATAGTTCTGGCTCTTCCTGAAGTGTGTATCCACAGCTTATGATTTCTTAATGCCACCCTGCTACCCCAGCTTTCTAGCATTACTTCTTATTCAGCCTTCTCCAATGGCTTTCATTGTCCTCTACTCAAAATATTTCCCTGATATTTCATCTACTTCATAAGCCATATTCATAGCTCTTAGGGGAGAGTGCTGTCATGTTTTACAGTGCATAACTTTCATTTTTACTCTTTCCATCCAGTAATACTGACATTTTGATGTTTCTCATATATTCTAATGATTCTCCCATCTCAAAACTTTTGTGCTTGTTACTCTTTTGATCTGAGTGTTTTCTTCCAGTAACTGCTTAGATGCCATTGACTCCTACTTTTCTTTGAGAATCACCCACTGTACACTTTTTAGAATTATCAGTGGTCCCCAGTTGGAATATAAAGAAAATATCTTTGTTTTTTTCTTAACAATCTAGCCATTTAAAGAATATCTATTTTATTGCATGTATGTCTGTCTTCCTAAAGTAGTGTGCATAGTCCACAAAGGAAAGACATTTAAAAAATATTTTATTTATTGCTGCATTCATACTCTTAAACATAGTGAACTTATAGATACTTAATAAATAAATGTATAAATGTACAAATGAAATAAAAAGAACACACAAATAGAGTTAGATTTTAAATATGTCTTTAGAAGCACAATATTTAATATAATTCAGATTTTATTCATATATATATATCTTATGAGTATATATATATATATATAATATATATATATATATATATATACTCATAAGATCAATACTAAATTTAACCTTTGAATTTGATTTGGTGTTCATCCAACTTGGTGTGCGATCAGGACTGTGCAAAGAATCAAGTTTATAAACTGAGTTGCTATTGTATGTATAGAAATGGGTTATTAAATTTAAGAATTTTGCTAACTTTGGGTCTTATTTTGTGAATTATGTTGGAACAGTAATGTTAATTAGCATTTATGTAGCAATTCATGATTTTCAAAGTACTTTTCATGTAGTATTTCATTTGATCCTCATGCCCACTAGGACTAATGTTGCAATCTGTCTTTCATGAGAAGGGATCAAGACCTACTTTCTTACCAAAGAGTCCATATTCAGTGAATGTCAAAATGTAAAATGAACTCTAGGTGTAATTTTCCAAGTCTACTTTCCTTCCTTTCATGCCATGCTTCTGTATTCCCTGTTAACTGTCATGATTATATTTATGCAGTAAATTTCTGTCAGTCACAGAGGTTAAACTGAAATTTGTCATATACAGAAATACAAAATGCCCCAGTGAGGGAGCTAATTGCATATTAATAACTAAAACTATTTTGAAAACTAAAGTTATCTTTATATGCACACAGAATCTCTATCACAGCCCTTAGGAAGCTCTGCTTGAAGGTCCCTAAGACTAAAACTTGTGCAATTGCTTCTGCAATACTTCTCCTTATACAGGTTTTAATTATTTTTCTTTTAAGAATACAAAATATTGACAGAAAACAAAAAAATTAGAAATGATACAAGATTGCACAAAAAACGTAATAGGGTTTAAACTGTGGTTGCTGTATTACACAATGCTATCTTCAAATTACTTGTTCAGATTACCATATATAAATGTGTGAGATTCTTCTAAAAAAGAAAACAAAACAATAATAAAGAAGTTATAAGAAATAAATCCGATCCACATGTGCAAACATTGTGTTATCTCACTAGTGTGAGAATCTCAGAGAGTAATTAATATCTAAAAGGTACAACAGATACTGTGAAAGGGCAAGAAATCATTCAATGGAAAGGAATAACTTGGGTGAGGAAAAGGGCAGAACAAAGACTAAAAGGTGTATTTACATACATATGCAGAATGGTTTAGATAACTGTATTGTTGATTTCTTCTGGTCTTTTGAAATGAGCAGTCAATGCTTGATTTGCTTTAAAACTCTGATTTCTTTCTCTCTGTTGAATTTTTTTAATCCTTTATGATATTGCCTATGTTCACTTTCCTTTTGGGTGTCATTTTTTTCCTGATTACCCAATTAAGAACTCTAAAAATTGTTCATAATTCATCTCTCTCACAGTCTTACTATTACATCAATTACTTTCAATTTTACTGAATAAATATTTCTAACTTTGTGAATTTACCCAAGCCCTATCTCCTTGAAGTAACCTGGGTTTTCTTTGTCTTTTGCCTGACATCTTCTGAGGATAGCTTTTGAAATGCCTTTAACTATCTCAGGTAACTCCTCAGTGTATCCTTATAGCATAGTACCTCTGGACCCCAGCCTCAGTATATCCTATTTTCTAAAGGAACAGATGAAAGAATATAGGTCTTCAGAAGGTATAATAAGAAAGTATGGTGAATACTGTTAGCCAGCACCACCCAAATGAAAGGCAGGCTTGTAGAAATACTATGTTTCCTCAGCCACCTTATTCTCCATATCTGCTACCTAGTGATTCCTGGCTCTTCCCCAAAGTCAAAATGACCATGCATGATAACTGTTTTGACTCTAATAAGGGTACGACTTAAAGGCACTCAGAAACCACCTCTGCAAAAAGGACTTCTACAACTGCTTCAGGAACAGTCAAAGATGGTTCATTAAATGTGTTCAAAGCAATGCTGAGTTCTTTAAAGGGGATTAATGATGTTTTTAATTGTTCTGGGAAGTTACTCAGAAGAGGAAGAGCTGGGTTAATTGGAGACTCTAATACTAGCTTTTTAAGGACTCTGTAGTGATTTCCATAGTGGTTGAACCACTCTACACTCTCACCAATAGTGGAGAATTCCTTTTCTGGAGCACAGCTCCTCCAGCATTTGTTATTTGTTGACGTCTTGATGATAGCCATCCTATGAGGGGTGAGAAGAAATATCACTATCATTTTAATTTGCATTTCTCAAAAGACCAATAATGTTAAACATTTTTTCAAGTATTTATTTGCCAATTGTATTTCTTCCTTTGTGAAGTGTGTGTACATCTCAGATGCCCATTTTTGGATTGAGTGAATGTTGGAGTTCTGATTTTTCTCAATTCCTTATATATTCTAAATAACAGTGCTTAATTTAAAAGAAAACTGGTTAAGATATTTTCTTATTCTGTGGGTTTCCTTTTCACACTGTTAGTGATTTCTTTAGATGTGCAAAAGAGTTTTGATAAGATGAGATCCTAGTTGTTGACTTGTTGAATTATTTCCCATGCAGTCTGCTTTGTTCATGAACTCTATATCTACACCTATGTCTTCAAGATTTCTTCATACTTTCTCTTCCAATAGATGTAGTGTTTCTATTTTAATATTTAGGTCTTTGATCTAGTTTGACTTTAGTGCATGGTGATACAAATTGGTCAATTTTGGTTTCAGCATGTGGAAAATTATTTTTCCACATCATTTATTAATGTGAACATGTTTGGCTCCTTTATCAAACAAAAGATGACAGTGTGGTTGAAGTTGCATCTGCATTTTCTATTCTGTTCTACTTATCCTCAGGTCTGTTTTATTTATTTTTTCCAATACCATACTAATTTAACACAGTAGCTTTTTAGTATAATTTCAGATCAGGGATTCTGATGGTCCCTTGGCTTTGTTGCTCATAATTGTGTTTGTGCTATCTTCTTAACCCTAAGAAATTTTAGGAATGCTTTTTCTAGCTTTTTGAGATATGCTAATGGTAATTTATTTATTTTTCTTCTTCCTTCCTTCCTTCCTTCCTTCCTTCCTTCCTTCCTTCCTTCCTTTCTTCCTTCCTTCCTTCCTTCCTCTCTCTATCCCTCTCTGTCTTTTCTTTCTTTCTTTCTTTCTTTCTTTCTTTCTTTCTTTCTTTCTTTCTTTCTTTCTTTCTTTCTTTCTTTCTTTCTTTCTATCTGCTAATGGTATTTTGATCAGGTTTGCAATAAATCACTTTCACTGTTGGCTCTTCCTATCCATTAGCAAAGTGTATCTTCCCATTTTCTGATATCCTCTTAAATCTCCTTTTTTTTTTTTTTTTTTTTTTT
>PVKA01011848.1:0-17380 GCA_004027165.1 Ctenomys sociabilis
GGTGGTGTGAGGGACATGGTTTTAAAAGCTCCTGTGGAAAGCAGCTTAGAGCATTCCCCGCATCAGGAGGACCAGACAGAAGGAGAGTTGTCCAGTGGTCTAGACAAGAAGAGGTGTGTCTCAGACCATGACCAGTGTGATAGCCATGATGATGGAGAGATAGGAGAAAGAAAGGTATGTGAAAATACTGCACCATTGAGACTTCAGGATCTAAAGGGTTTGGTATTGTTGGGGACCTGAGGGTCCCTGGAGATAACAAGGAATAAAAAAAAAATTTAAGTGAGGCAGAACTCATAGATACAGAAGGCCTACTGTAAGTTGAGTTACAGCAATTTCCTGGTGGGTTGATTAATCTGAGTAGTGACAAAAGGGTTTTTAGAATGAAGAACCTGGAGGAATAGTGGGGTTCTTTATTAAAATAGGGAAAACTTGGCCTAGAGAACATGTTAAATTTAATGTATCAGTTGGGTATCCAAAAGTTAAATCAAGTAGAGCACTGGATTTAGGTAAGGAAAAGTACAATATTAGTGAAAAATATAGATAGGTATCTATATACTTGTAATATCTTCAAAAATTTTGGTATTATAAGTGTTAGCTAATGCTTATGAATAGAATAAATGTTTGAGGTATATGTTCAATAGAATTATTCAATAAAACCTTGTTTTTCTTTTTCTAAGTGGCTAAGTCTTGGCCCTAACCTAGACAGTGATGTCCATGCTTATTGATGTCAACAAAGGGTTAGTATTGTCCCATTATCGTTTTCTCTTTATTTTAGAGGTTCACAATTCCATCAAAGGACAGATGCCTGTAATCCCAGAACTTGGGAGGCTGAAGCAGGATAACTTCTAAGAGTTTAAGACCAGCCTGCGTTAGTGAGTTTAAGATCAGCCTGAACTACATAAAGTAAGATTCTGTTTTGAAAATAGATTAATTAACTAATTGACACAAACTTGCTCTAACTGAGTAGAGTTCAGGACCAAGAAGACTATTTGAAAATAATTCCATTTTTGATGGAACTGTGTTACTAAGAAACTAAAGACAACGTATGTGGAACTCATTTGGAATAAGGACATTTCAGTGAAATAGGAAATTAATAGAGGTTTCCATTATTTATGATTTAAGTTCAAGTAAATACAACTATATGAATGAATCTTACTATAAATCATTAGTCTTTTAATGTTCACTTGTTTAAAGCCAAATTTATATTACATGTACATCTGAATAAACTCAGAAGGACTACTTTTATGGTTTGAAAATTCCTCCAAAGTAAAATCACATTACAGAATTAAGGCAAATTTTGCAAAAGGAAACTTGAGACTTGCCTTACTCATATGTGATTATCTAAAACTGAAAAAGGACCAGATGAAGAGAAAAAAGAATGGCATTATGATCCTATATCCTGTGAGCACAGCCAGAGTGGGAAGCACCTGGGACTAGGCAACCGGCTCCCCAGAGGAGCCCAGGTGCCAGACCCATCCTTGTACACTATGGAAGTGCCTGCGCAAGCATCCTGACCAGAGGGACCTGTAACTGGCCCATCCCCACACCACAGGAAAGGCAGCCAGATGGGAGTCACCCGAGGCAGCAAATGATTCCACCACAGGAACCCAGGGTAAAACCATTTTAAGAAAGGGAAACACTTTGTATACAAGCTCCTAATTTATAATTGGTTCTGTTATATAACTATAGACTTTGCACCCACGGCCTAAAACATAAAATCAACAGTTCTCACAGTTTGTCAATTTCTAAATGTTGGATACTGTCATTATTGCTAACTATACTACTGTAGCTAGGATATCATATCTGTTGTAATCAGTTTTTCTTCCTTGGGAGACTAACAGTATTATACAGTTTTACATAATATTGGGAAACTGCTGGATAATAACCTCTCCACAGCCCTACACCTAAAGACCTGGGACAGAGCCAAACAGAAATCAATGTCCTACTCCCAATTATTTGGAAGGTAGGATCTGGGGGCAGGCACAAGTCAGGAATCTCGTGTACACAGAAGATATAGCTGAAGAACAGACTTTTCCTAGAGAGGCTTTAATACTAGTGGCATAGATACCTACTACCAAAACTCACAAAAATCATCACAGAAACCAGAATAAAATCTTTTTTGACATAGAAAATATCAAAATGGAGAAAAATACAATCTTAGAACTCCAGCCCACCCAGTACAAATCCACATAGAAGAAATTAAAAGTTACACACCTGAAATTTCTGAACTGATAGCAGCTGAAATAAAGAAACAAGTCAAGGAGGGTACATAAAAAGTCAAGTCAGAAAAAATGAGGGTACAAAAAGAAAGGATAAATATGGTGAAAGATTTGCTCAGCATATCCAAAGAATATATAGATTAAAAAAAAGTAGAGCATAGAAAAATGATGGATACCTTGAATAAACAATATAGAATTAGAATGCATGAAAAAAATTCAAAGACATGTCTAAGAAATTACAATTACAATTAAGAGCTGGCAAAAGCTCTTGAACAAAACTAAAGACAGACTTTCAGACACTGAACACAGCATTTCAGCTAGTGAATATGAAGAGAACGATCTCTTTTTTGTTGTTGTTTTGTTTTGTTGTTTGGCAGAACTTGGGATTGAACTCAGACCCTTGCACATGCCAGGGAAGAGCTTATTCTACTGAGCCATCTCCCTGGCTGAAAGATCTCTTAAAAATAAGAAGTAACCAGGAAATACTTCAATAGTTGCAAGACAATGCAAAAGAAAATATACAATACAATACAATACAATACAATACAATACAATACAACACAATACAATACAATATAATACTGATAGATTTAATTGAAAAAGCAGGAGTCAACATAAAAGATAAAAGTTATTTGCAAAAGGAACAGCAGAAAATTTCCCAGGCAAGAAAAAAGAATCTGACATACAGTTAATTGAGGTATATGGATCTCCAATTAGCCTTAACCAAAAGAAATGTACACACAGACATATCATAAGATCTTAGAAATTCAGGAGAAAAACAGAATATGAAGAGCTGTTAGAAAAAAGAAACAGATCACTTATAAAGGAAAGCTCACCAGAATCACAGAAGACTTTTCAATACAAACTATTCAGTCAAAAGCTGGGAATAATGTATTTCAGATCCTGAAAGAAAAGAACTTCCAACACAGATTGATGTTTCTTGCAAAACTATCTTTCAAAATTAATGAAGAAATAAGACACTTCCACGACAAAGAGCAATTGAAGAAATTCATGACCACCAGACTAACCCCACAAAGAGTACTGAAAGATATTCTAGAAAGAGATAAAAATGTGCACAATTCCAAGAACAACAACAGAAAGAAATCATCAAGCAGGGCAAACAATTAAACAGAGGAGAAACTCAGGGAACCAATAGCAGGAAAATAACATGACAAAGATAAGCCAATACATATTAGCTATAATAATGTAAATGAAATCAACACCAATCAAAAGAAATAGACTAGCACAGTGGATTAAGAAACAAAATCCAACATTATGTTGTATACAAGAAACACATTTAACTCAAAAGGAAATTCAACCCTTTCTAGGTATTTTTCCAGTAGAACTGAAAACATAGTATCACAATGATATATGTGAATCTATATTGTAGCAGCACAATTTGTCATAGCTAAATCTTGAAAAACAATACTTATCAAAATTTGAATTTCAAGTTTTAGCCCAGGTTTGAGTATCTCCAATATCTACTCCAATATCATATTTCAGTGCAAATGTATTTAGCTTCATTTTTAAGAAAAATTCTTCTGAAGCATAAAATTGACTCCACGTACATTTTTCCCTCTATTACATGTTAAATTACACTTATTTGAATGAAGGGAAAAAGGCAGAAAGAAATGGAGAAGTGTGAGGGAAGAAGCTACACATTTCCAATTACCAACAGTCGAGAAAACATTATCAACTTTTTATTGACATAGAAATGGATAATCCTACACATGTCCTTGACAATAAAAGGTTTGGTTGCCAATGAAATTCAAATTAATTCTTCCATGGATGAAAATAACTGGTTCTAGTGAGATAGGACGATGATGTGGAGATGGCTACGACACTAAGTAATCCACTAATTAGAACCTGGTTTCTACACACAACACACACACACACACACACACACACACACACACACACACACACACACACACACACAGGGCCCACAGAGTAGAACCTAGAATTAAGTAGAATTTAGTTTAGATCTCAGCTCCTTCACTGACAACTTATAAGGTCTTGGGCAAGCCTCTTAACCTCAGTAAGTTATTACCTATTATCAGTTGTTACCTAGAAAGATAAAAACAGACCTTCCAAGGCTGATGTGAAATAAGACAGTTGCATGAAGTGCTCATTTGGAGCTAAGTACAAATTCAATGTTTATCATATTATTTTTCTAGGGCTGCTATACAGAGTGCCACAGACCACGTGGCTTAGATGAACTGAAGTGTGTTGTCTTGCAGTTCTGGAGTCTACAGTCTGACATCAAGGTGTCAGAAGGGCCACACTCCCTATGAAACCCATAGGCCAGACACCTTTCTCACCTCTTTCAGATCCTGGAAGCCCCAGGCATTCCTAGGCTCACAGCAGCATGACAACAATGGTTATGTAGCATTCCCCTATACAGCTTCACATAGACTTTCTTCCATGCATGTCTATCTCTGCATGCAAATTTGTCCTTTACAAAGGACACTAGTGATATTGAAAGAGGGCTTGCATTAATGACCCCAATTCTGACTTGATTATTTCTTTAAAAAAATCTATGTCCAAGTAAGTTTACATTTTGAGGTATAATAGGGGTTAGACTTTAACTCATTTCTTTTTAGGGGTGGTGGGGACACAGCTTTACTCATAACAATTTCATTTATTGAACTATCTTGCTAGAGATATTTTGCAGGAGACAGGTTAGTATATAAGCTATTTAAAAACTCAAGAATCTCCAGTAGTTATTGTATTTTTTTTTTCACTGTAAGAGAAAGTACTCATTCTTTTCAGTCAAAGACCTACATATGAATTTAATGCTTTCTTTCTGCTTTTAGCTGAATCTAGAATGGCTAGATATTAATTTCTCTGTTATCATGTGGTTTTTCTCTCCCATGACCTAGGTTTTAACCCCTGTCCTTTTTTGGTACCAGTAATCAAACTCAGGACCTTGAGCCTGACTTCCCAGTCTTGAGACATGGAACACTGCCACAAGCCTTTGCAATTAGTCCTGTGAAAATGCAGACCACAGAAAAAGAACACATGCCCTTACTCTGAACTGTCAATCATATAGCAAGCTCCACCACCCTCATCACAAATGGAATAAAATGAGTCCTTAATAAAAACTTAAATAAGTATAAATTTCAGTCTTCTAATGAAAATGAATTATTTTCAGTCCATTTCTTTCTTTTTAATCTTTAAATGTGGAATCAGTAATACGGGATTGTGTTCTTTATAATGTCCAGTTTTCTCTCCCATGACCTTGGTTTTTAATCCACTTTCATATTACAGGATAATATTGAAACATGACCTATTCATTTCTACTTCATTCTATGCAAAATGACATACATTAAGGCCACAACTAGAACATACTATAGCGTTGATCTCCTAACACTGCAGTCATGGATATCTGTGAAAGGCTTCAAATTAGTTAATATAAGAAATAAAACTGGGCTGGGGAGATGGCTCAGTGGAATAAGCGCTTCCCTGGCAAGCTACAAGGGCCTGAGTTCAATCCCTGGTTCCACAAAAAAAAAAAAAAAAAAAAAGAAAACTAAGACCAAATACAGAGTGCAGGCCAGTGGGACACAGAGCACTTTTTATTTATTCTTCACTGCTGTGTTGATCCACATGCACTCAAATGCACTTAATGACCTCCTACAGAGAAGAGTCATACACTCATGTCTCCTGGTTACTTTTCTCTCATTGCTGAGACAAAATCCCTGATGCCCCAAAGGGGAAGAAAAATTCATTTAGCTCACATTTTACAGAGGTTTCAGCCCATAATCAGCTGGTTTTAGGGCAGGGTGGCACGGCAGAGGGGCAACTGTTCATGGTAGCAGAAGATAACAAAGGTAACAAGAGCAAAAAAGAGGAGGAAGCAAGCCTCTTTTCGTCCCTTAGCCTACCTACCTTAGCACTCCCATGCCTAATCACAGCACTAGATAACGACCCTTTAGGGATTGGCTTTCAATGTGTTAACTTTTATCATGGTCAAAGTAGCTCCAGCTTAGCCTTTAAGGTATTTTGGAGGTGATAAGAGACACCTGGGCAGAGTCAATTCTTCAAGACCCTGCCGGACTGTCTCATTCTTGTTAAGATATTGTAAACAAAAAAGAGATAAAACGGGCAATCAGAATTAATTGCAGGAAGTGCATTATACCCTATGTCATCATAAATTCCCATGACCGGCTCCTGACCCACTATGGTAACAGTCCTTTGTGGTTGCCCTAGAAACCAGAAAGGTATTAGCAAGGAGATAAAGAAGCAATGGTGACATTTCATGATTTGCTAATTGGGAGGTGCTCTGTGACTAGCCTTGTTAAATAAACTCAGTTTTCTCAAACTTAAGTCTGGCATGGAATAATCTCATGCTATTTCAAACCAATCACAAACTCTAGATTCAACCACCTCTGAATAGTCTGCCCCTCATGACCACATGAAGCTTTGGGGTGATATCTAGACATAACCCTTAACACTTACATGAAAGAAAAGTTAAAAAAGGAATGAGTTAAGTACTTTGTAATCCAACGAGATGAAATTTCAGGCACCTAATTTCTTATCATCTAAAAGCACTGACAGATGTAACTGCTGATAGCCAAAAGAACAGCACCCCCTACAAAAAAAAAAAAAAGGAAAAAAGAATAGCCCAAGTGCAGAACTGCAACTCTTTATGCTATACAACTGATAATAAAAAGTGTAATTTTAAAGCTACCTTTCATGAAGCATATATTTTTCCCTTTGGCAAATTAAATAATTCAGAGGCAATTTGCTTCAGTTCTTATTTTTAACCATAGTCTGTCTTCACCTCAATTTTCTAAGTAATTAGTGTCATGAAAGCAAATAATTACACACACACTAGGGCAGCAGGAATTGATAAAGACCTATAAGGTGGTAAACAGAATTGGCCAGTACCTATTTTAATCAGAATCTTTTCTATGCAATCCAACACAAATGGTTTTAAAAGTAAACTGGAAACATTTTGGACTGTCATGCAGAATAAAAATAAGGAAAGATTATGTAAATGGGACAAACCACAGTCCATTTCCTAAATATCAGAAGCCACATTAAAGACTTTTACTACTTACTGTGATGAATCAATGAATGTAAAAATGAAACATAAATTTATACTTTGCTATTGCACGGGCTAAGGGAAATGTTTTCATACATGATGGATTCACTAATCTTTCTTATTTTGAAATACCTTGGCACCACTGAGTTTATAGTTGAACATCAAGAAAGAAAACTAAAAACTACTGGTTCACTAGGTATAGGCATAACATAAACAAATATAGTTATCAAATCTATAATCAGACTGTTTCAGTCTTCCAAGCTAAGAAACTTATTTTGAGAGCTTAGAAAAATGACCTTCTAGATCAAAATTTCTAAGGCTTATGAAGGGCTTTTATCTGAAGTGGAGTTGAAAAAAATCAACTCCCTATATAGCACCAATTAATAAAGCAAATTAGCAATATATCTTCTCTTTAATGCACTGTTGTTCATATTTACTTTAATGAAATTTTCTTGTTTTTGGTGGAACTGGGGATGGAACTCAGGCCCTTGTGCTTGCCAGGGAAGCACTTATTCCACTGAGCCATCTCCCAGCCCCATTTTTTTCTATTTTAGCAGGAATCAATGAAAACCAAAACAATCATTTCTTACTGTGTAATTGTTGGAGGACTAAAGAGAAATGGCTTAATAGAAATATGAAATGTGCCCATCACTGAAAAGGCCTTATTATAATTTGAGACTGTCTTAATACTTTCCTGATTTTAGTGTAGTCCTAAGTGGAAGAACTAAAAACTGATCCATAGCATAATGTATGATATCATGTGCCCTTCTAAGCAAACTACAAACAGTAAGATAAATAAAAACTTCTTAGTGTGTCAAAATTTTTAAATTAACCATTTCTTCTTATTGCTGAGGATAGGTATGAATGGCATACACATACTTTAAAGTGATCCAAAGCAAGTTCAAGAAGAAAGAAAACAATTATATCAGTGCATTCTCTGAGCATTTTCAGGTTAGAGGGTTTTGTTTTTTATACCTTTTAACAGACTCCTATTAAACTACTAATATACATAGTTTGGTCCACAATTAACTGGAAAATGCCTTGGGTTCAATAATGTATCCTCTGGGAAAAAAAGAAAAAAAAAATTTATCCTCTGACTTTTAAGTCCTTCACAGTCAAGTTAACAAGATTAATGTAATAAAGGGTTAACATATAAGTTCTTATTAATGCTAGACATTGTGTTAAATATATATCATTTCACACAGAAATTTTGCCCCCTAAAAAATTCCGATGAGATTAGTACTAGTGTGCTTTCTTCTAATTAAGAAGAAACAGAGGTGTAAATTAATTTGACAAGATTATATAACTCCCAAGTAGTGGAGCCCAGTTTTGAATCCAAGAATACATGATGCTAATGCCAATGGCTTGTCTCATGGTAGAGAACAGGCATGTTGCCCAGGGCCTACCTGGTTTCAAACCTGACTGGCTTTATGCTAAGGGTTGGAACATAGAAATTAAAATATAAAATAAAAATTCAAAAATCTATTACTATGCACCTTTCAGTTTCTCTTGGTTACCTCCAAACTGCACAATTCAATAATTTTGAGAAATTGAAAATCCCAGATTTTCTAGGGCTACGAAATTAAGTGATGTTCAACAGAGCTGAATTAAAGTGCACATTCGATTTTCAGCAATAGTCTTCAATTGCTTCTGCAGTGGTCAATACCTTGTGCAAACTTGGCTGGGTGGCCTCAGCAGCTCCACTAGCTGGGCTGTGGGGCTCCTGCCCCCAGGGGTTCAGTCCAAAAAGAATGTATGAAGGGGCTGAGGAAGGTTTCTGCTCTGCTTCCTTGGAGGAGCTTCATGAGGCGTCCATGCCACTTTGGAGAAGCTCGGATCTTTGCAGCAGCCATCACCATTTTCTTGGAGGAACTCGTCTTCTCAGTCAGCGTAGAAGGAAGAGAGGCTGGATAGAGGCTGCAGCTGCAGCTCCTTCTGGGCTCTTCGTTGTTTTCTGCCATCATAAACTGCTGCAGTTTGCCTTGGAGCCCGCAGAGTACGGAATGAAACCTCCACTAATTGCGAGCTAAATAAACCACTCCTTTCTTAATACTGGGTGTTGGTATTTTGTCCCAGCAAGGAGTGAAAACTAACTGAGACAGCTTCTAAAAAGGTTATACTGTATTGTGAGTATTAGCATTTCAGGTGATAGTCTTTTACATTTTTGCTCTTTTTCTTCAGAAATTTACTAAAATATCTACAAATGAAATAGAGTTTAAAATGGTAACTAATAATACTAATGACTATTACAACTTTCTGGAGAAAATGATAATTCAGAGTATGGAAATGTAACATTACTATCCCTATTGAAGGTTTGCCACATTTTGTCTCCAGATTTATTTTATTTAATCTGTGCCCTTTCATCCATCTAGGTCAAGAAGTCCATAGGGGTAAATTCATGTGTGAGAGCCTCAAAGAAAATACTCAGAGGCAGATATCTTCAAATGAGAGTAGTAGGCAGCCGAGCAGAGCAAGAACTGCCTGATTCCTTACTAATTAACTCTTAAACTTGTTATCCCATATTTACATGCTTGTATAGTGCTGCAAGCAGCACGTGCCTGCTCACTTGTGCTAAGTCATGGTTATATAACTGTATCCAGCTCTGCACTTGAGCTAGACAGTGGGGTTAGTCCTCAAAGCTATACAGAAGTGTCCTTACATGCCCCAAGCTTTGGGGACTTTGGAGCAGTATCCCACAGTTCTCATGTACCAAATCTCCATAACCTTCTGGGAGTATGGGGTGATTTACAACTCCAACTAAAATTACACAGGAGAGGGAAGCATAACAGAGGTTCCTATCATTTTTGGGTGGCTCATTTAAACAAAGAAACAATGTTCCTTTCTTCCATAGGAATTGTGGGTATTTCAACCTCCATATTTATAGACATTCATTAATCCATTCATGAGCGGCATAGAAGGTATACCAGTGCTTCCATAGAAGACAGATATAACACAAGATATACAAATGTATAAGACATTATAAAGATTGGTTTACAATGGTCATGCACACAATTGGATGAGGAAGAGTGCAGAGGGTGTCCCTGCACTGGGAATCAAAGCTTTGAATCCATGGTGTAGAGTTTATTGCAGTGTCCACCCAAGTCCATATTAGGAGGCCAATGGGCCTGTACCCGAGGGCTGAAGGATCTATCCTAGAAAACTAGAAGGCCTATGGCTTAAGAATGAAGGATCTGCAGCTGAAGCTAAGTCTGTACTGGAAGCCAGGAAACAACATCCATACTGAAGGTGAAGACTGGAGCTCCTCTGAAGAAGAAAAGCAGAAATATCTTTCCTCATTTCAAATTTATCCTTATTGCTATATACATCTGCCTTTAGCAACTGAGTATGTTTGCTTACTAAGTGTTCACTGTATTTGGGGGACAACCTGCTTATGTCAGTTGTCCTCACTATTTTAAATTCAGATTTTAATTTCTTTTATATAAAGTACTAATTGAAAAGGAAAGATTTTTTTTTCTAGAAAGTTTTCTAGATTAAGTTCAAATCCACAGATTATAAAATTGTGCCATCAAAAAGACAAGCTTTGAAGGTAAGTGGAGTAAGAATCGTAAAAAAAATTGGAGAAACTTTGTAAAAACCTAGAAGTATATTTGATTTTCTTGAAGTGGCTTCTAACTATAGCTTCATTTTTAAGTGGAACTAAGTTATCAACCACAGAAGGTGTGTTATGGACATTGTTTATATAAGGAAAGCAAAGTGGTTTCCTACAAGAGATTTGCATGATGAAAAATTCTGCCTGGTGAATGTACATTAATTTTAAGTTTACATATATATTATTTTGAAATGATTCACCATGTTAACATCTTCATTACTTTTTCTCATTGTCAAGACAAAATATCAAAGTACCCAAGATACACAAAGTTGAAAGAGGAAAAGTTTTTCATAGCTCAGTCTGTAGCAGTATCGGTTCATGGTTGGCTGGTTCCATGGCAGGGTGCCATGGCAGATGGGAGTCACAAAGCAGAAACAGTCCATAGTGAGCAGGGGAGGAGACAGCAAAGCAGCAGCTCTTTTTTTGTCTCTTGTATTCTATCCAGGCTACATACCCTTAAAGTGGTTAGCACTCACATGCAGAGTGGGCTTTTGCATTATCACACCCAGAAGTATGCTGAATCTTAAAAAGTGGACGAATTTGTAATCACACACCCTTCATTCCAGCAGCACAAACTTAATCCTAGCATTACACATTTTCCTCTGAAAAGCCTCACTGGGGAGCACACAATGCTTTGGAAGGACAGCTAGACACAAGCCATAACAATGAACTGTGGGGTTAACTAACCAATTACCATTCCTGAACACATCTGAAAGAAGCTTTGTGATATATTATTGTGCTCCTATTTTCAACCTCTCAATAGTGACATCTTTCAGTTTTTACATAATATACAATAACCATAAATAATATTTATTCTACTCAAAGAACTATGCATGAATACTTGATATCTTAGAAATTAAAATTTAATTTTGCAGATTAAATTCAATATTCCATAGCCACATTTGCTCAGTAGGCTATTTAGCAGCTACATCCTCCTAGGTGGTTTTTCACACAGAGGCAGATTTGACATCTACATAAATAGTAAAACCTCAGGGATCCCATGAAAACACTCTGTCCCCTAAATATCTATCCTTATTAGCCTGTGGATGTCTATAGTGTTAAGGCTGATAATAATTCCATTGTAGCTTTCTGAAAGCAGCTTTTCTTACCATCAGAACTGATACCCAGAGGACCCTCTAACCCTTCTAGGGGAGAAGGAAGAAGATGAAGACAAAGGTCTCAGTTATATGCTCAAAGAATGTCTATTGTAAAGTCCAAGCTTCCTATTTTCAATGATGCTTAAAAAAATCAAGCCTTTCTCCAAACATTAAACTACCATGCTCAACCATTAGCACTTCACAGAATCACTATAATGAGGAACATCCTTAAGCAAATATCTGATTTTTTTTAGGCAGAACTAATTGAGATTATTCCCAAAATATCAGGCTCTGACCTCTGATGGATTAGGACTTATGTAGGATAAGCAAGCAAGCAAGTACAGACTCTAAATGGCTTAATTGGGGACTAGTCAACATATATCACAGTGACTAGCTATGCATCTCAGTGACTAGCTGTGTCTAAGAGAGAGGAGCAACTAGAACTGGAACAGGAACTGTCACCTCGGCAACTGAAGTATCCTGGCTGTGGGGTATTTTCTGTTACATTACATTTTAATTTCCAAGACATGTATCCAAATACAGTGCTTTAAATAAAATGCTGTTTCACATATAACACAGCATAAACAAACTTTATCTACTTTATTATTGCTTTCCAAAGTGTGTAGACTGAAAGCAAATCTTTCACTGTCTTTATATTTTTAGTGCAAAAATGCAGACTTCTTTTTAGGAGTGGGTGGAGGAAACAACCTGTGCAGTCACAAAGAACTACATGCCCACATGCATCTTGTGCTTGATTCAAAGTTCTACTATAATAGGTTGAAGTTTTTAGTAAGCTTTAAATCAAAGTCCCACTTTCATTTCGCACTGATCTCCATAGGTGATGTAGTCAATGCTGCCTAAAGCCTCAATTGTTTGAGTCTACTCTAATAATGTGTAGGTCCCTCTTCTCTTTGTTATCTGTGGTCATGGGATTAAGACAACTGAAGGTCAAAAGGCAAAGCAGGCTGAGAAGCATAGAGAACAACTGTGGAAAGCCTGTTTCAAGTGTTTAAGCAGCTAGCTGCCCAATGAAATGAAAGACTTTGAAGCTTTCTGAAGGTCTTCTCAAGCCCCATTTTTTTCCTTGCACACAACTAAGCAGTTTCCAGAGATCTCAAGCTTTGTGTATTATCTATACATAAAAATCCATTACTGTGGTTTGCAATTTCTCAATTTGTCTCAGAGAACGTAGTAAACAGGCCTGTCTGCTAACCACATTCAAAGCCCTCCCTGCCAACCACCACCACTGTGTTCCACTTTTGGATGCAATGAGTGTGATTCAGTTGTTTTGCACAGCATTTTTAAAAGCTGGTCTACAATGCTCATCATACAAGGCTGGGGAAGATAGGTCAGTGGCATAAGCTCCTTCCTGGCAAGTGCAAGGTCCTGCGTTTGATACCAGGTACCAAAAATAAAAAGATTTAAAAAAAATACTAATCACACAGTCTAAGGCTCAGTAGCTCTATTTCATTGGAAAGTACATAAGAATGACAGTATGAACAATATACTCAGCTTCAGGAAAGATAAGCAGTTCACCAGAGATATGGAACACTGTTTCCTAAAGTAATTTCAGTTCTTGATGTGGCTATAAGAAAAAGCTGTTAGTCATAACACAGAGTGAATGAAGTCCGGAAGAATACTCTGCCCAAGGCTAAATCTACCTGTCGTACTCAGAGGCAAGCTACAAATAAGAAAATAAAAGCTCATCTTCTCTTTTGAAACTTTCTTATTGCTATTGTTTCTCAATAAAATTATTGAAAAAAAAATAGCTTCAATCCTCTTTAAGACAGAGGGTATTTTTTCTGTGAACTCCTTATGGACAAACTATGAAACAGATTCCCTAACTGAGGCCAACACACTCATAGTTATACATTAGTAAGGTTATGATTTTCCTCACTTTGAATGACTTTTTTGGTTGTCAGATAACAAACTATCTTGTTTCTGAATACTGCCATTTGTCTTGTATTTTCAGCGAATCACTATTTCTCATCCAAAATTCCTTGGACCTGAAAGACAGGATATCTATCTCAATATCATGGGTCTCTTGGAATCTGCCAGTCCTACCCTGTGCTAGGAAAATAGGTTTGATCAGTGCTTGAGTGCCGTTAAGAGATTACCAGCAAATCCTAGTTGGTTAAATAAATAAATAAGTAGCCAAAATTTTCTTGACAATTTCCAGCTCACCACCTCAGCTGGACAAGAATCTTCATTCGTGTTCCAATATTTCCCATCAACTAATTCCAATCATTTAAGAAGCAAGAGGAAGAAGGGGAGAGAGAACTGACACTTTCATATAATCTAAAATATACACCACCAGTTTCAGTTTCCTTTAAAACAATAAACACATAATATGCAAAATATACTTCCATCTTCATCTCAGCACCAAAGCAAGTGGAATATAGGTTAACCCAATATGATTAGTAATCACGTACCTTCCTCAGAAGGAATGAAAAGTTAATTTTATAAGTTTGCTGTTTTGTCAAAGAAAAGTATTTGTATACTGACTCTGCATCTGAGACTGATTCATCTTTCAATGACACAATAATGACAGTTAAAAGTATTTTTTTTAATTTATGTATTTGGTACAGAGTCTCACTTCACAGCTCGGACTTGTAGTGCTTCTCCTGCTTTCAGCCTCCCCTCTGCTTGGATTACAGGTGTGCACCACCACACCTGGACTTGGTTACCGGCTCAGTGAACCCAGGGTGGTGGTGCTGGCATGGTATGTGATACCAGGGATTGAACCCTGGTCTCTGTGCTTGCCTAATCAGGCACTTAGTCTGCTGAGCTATCTCACTGGCCCAATAATGACAATTTTAATCTTAACCCTAAATACCTTCCCATTCTTGGGATGAGATTACATTGCCCTGGAAATTTGGCCAGACATATGAACAGGGGTTCATATACCATGTGCATAAATATTCAAAATTAAACTCAAACAAACTGCTTGGTATTATGTTCCAGCCTCAACAACTATGTCTCTGTAATGAGCTGGAAGGAATTCAGAATTTTCAAACTCTTTGTAGCTCTAAGCAGATGACTTGGAAGCACAGGAGGATTTGGTCCTGGCTCCAATTAGGTTTTATTTTGCTCTTTCCCCACTTCTAGCTCTAATCCATCCTGGAAGAAGAGGGCCTTCATGCTCACACATGCAAACAACCTAGCTCCACTGTGCTGTCTACACTGTCCTCAAACATCTATTCCTTATATCTACCAATCTACAGGTTCAATGATATTCTTATAAAAATCTCAATAATATTTTTATATTAATACAAAATATTCATACAATTTATAGGAAGCCATAAAAACCAATAGCCAGTGTAATCTTCCACAAGAAAAATAATGCAGGTCTGGGGATAAAGCACAGTGGTATAAGTGCCTGCTTGGCAGACACAAAGTCCTGAGTTAGATCCCCTTGACCAAAAAAAAGTCACACTTCAAAATACATTAAAAATCTACAATAATCAAAACTGCATGCTACTGGCATAAACACACACACACACACACACACGCACACACACGCACACACACGTACATGGAATAAAATATGCAACTCTACACATTTAAAGTCAACTTGATATTCAATAAGGATGTCATAAATTTACAATTGCAAAAGAATAGTGTTTTTGATAAATGGTATTGGAAAAATAGAAGAAATTGCATCGTCTCATATCGTATACAAAAATCAACTCAAAATGTATTAAAATTTACATATAAAATGACTAGAGGGAATATTATTAAAACTGCCAGAAGAAAATATAGGAAAAATCCTCTTTATGATGACCTGTGCAATACTTTTTTAATATCACACCTAAAGACAATTAAAATGAAAAACACCAGTGGGACTGCACTCACTGAAGAGCTTTTGCACATGGAAATGATCAACAGAGTAAAAAGATAAAACTATGGAACAAGAGAGAATACTTGTAAACTATATATTTAAAGAGTTAATATTCAAAATATATAAGAAATTCACTCAGCTCAGTAGCAAAGGGAAAATGTAAAACCAAGAATATGGGCCAGGGATAAAGCTAAATGGCATAACATCTGCCTAGCAAGAATGAGGTTTTGAGTTTGATTCCTGGTACCAAACCAATCAAGCAACCAGACAAACAAAGCAAAATAACATAACTGAAAAATTGGCAAGGATCTGAGTGAATATTTCTCACAAGAAAATATCCATATGGCCACAAGGTGAAACACTGCCCAATTTCACTAATCATCAAAGAAATGCAAATCAGAGCCATAGTAAGACAGGACCTCATTTGTGGAGAATAGCTATTATGAAGACCACAAGCAAAAAGAGAATAGAAATTAGAAAGGATATGGAAAAAAACATAACCCTGTAATTGGTATGGAAGACCTCAAAACAAAACAAAACTATTTTATAATCTTCTTTAGGAAATGTAATCAGAATCTTGAGTGACATCTGCAGTCTTATGTTTATTTTGCCCATATTCATGATAGTGAAAACATGGAAAGATCTAAATGTCTGTTGGCAGTGGTGTGGATTTAAAATGTGACATGCATAGAAAATTATTAAAAATTGACCATGTGTTAAGCCGTGATGCAAATACCAATAAATTGTGAATCAGAAAAGTGAATAACTGATCACAATGCAACAAGAGTACAATTTAGCAGTGAGAGCAGATTAACCAAAGCCTCCACCACTACTACTAGAAATCTGAAAAGGAGCCTCTTTAAATCATGAGAGGTAAAATTCTTGCTAAAATTGCAGACCATACAGGAAATAACAAGAACAAAGAATTAAGATACACCATGTGGAGAATCCCCGACTGAAGTTGCCTGGGTGGGCACGGGATTGAACTGAGGCCCTTGAGGCCCTTGCACTTGCCACACAAGCACTTACTCTACCCAGCTCCCAGCAGGATTTGAAGAGGCGATTGAGCCTGGGAACGTTGCGCAAGCCTGTAATTCCCACTCTTGGGAGCTGTAAACAGGCAGATGACTAGGAGTCCACCTAGTAGTGAGATCCTGAACACCCTGAAGATCCTTCCCTAAAAAAAAAAAAAAAAAAAAAAAAATTAGCCACACCCAGGGAAGGGCTAAAAATAAAAAATACTCTCTGGGTTTGGGCCTCCTTGCACAGACATGGCTAAGCGCACCAAGAAGGTCAGCATTGTTGGTAAATACGGAACTCGCTATGGTGCCTCCCCTCCAGAAAATGGTGAAGAAGATTGAAATCAGCCAGCACACCAAGACACCTGCTCCTTCTATGGCAAGACTAAGATGAAGAGGACGGCGGTGGGGATCTGGCACTGTGGTTCCTGTGTGAAAACCGTGGCTGGTGGCACCTGGACCTACAATACCACTTGTGTGGTCACAGTCAAGTCAGCCATCAGAAGACTGAAGGAATTGAAAGCCAGTAGAAGCTCTTACTATT
>PVKA01011848.1:17480-59654 GCA_004027165.1 Ctenomys sociabilis
AAAAAAAAAAAAAAAAAAAAAAAAAAAAAAAAAAAAAAAAAAAAAAAAAAAAAAAAAAAAAAAAAAAAAAAAAAAAAAAAAAAAAACTAACTACAATTTGTAATAAAGCAAAAGGGAGTCCAAGGAAGGCTTTAAAAAAAAAGTAAAAGATACACCATGTGCATGTATCAATGTCAATCATGTAATACACACTTGTACATAAAGAAATAACAACGAAATATTATATAGGAACCAATGAGATAAAACCATACTCTGGAGTAGCACTGCGATCATAAATGCTTCTATTAATGAGAGGTTCTAAAAGTATGAATAGAATATAACATCTTAGGGCCAGCCGGATAGCTCAGTGGGCTAAAGCGCCGGCTCAGGCAGAGTGCAGTGGCCAGGGTTTAATTCCAGGAGTGCCTTGCCAGCCCTTCCTCCAAGGTGCACTGAGATGGTGATTGAGACTGGGCTTGGTGGCTGTGCCTGTCATCCCAGTGCTTGGGAAGCTGAAAACAGGACAATCATTATGAATCTGATCTACACAGTGGACTCTGAAGACCCTGTACTAAATACATTAAAAAGAGAAGAAAACATCTTAATGTGGCAAGATATAATTACCTAAATTGTAAAGTTGGAGTTATGTTGGGTACATAAGTTAAATAGCATAAATGTCCCTGTTAAATACATGTACAACCAAAAATGAGGTTTAACACTGATGACTCCTGAACACTGATCTAAAGATACTACTTAGTGTAATTAGAGAAAAAGGAATGGGAGGGAGTACAGTGATAATCTGTAGATGATTTGTGTATTTGGAAAAATCCAAGAGGAATACCTATTATAAACAATAAAAGAATACAATAAAATTATTGGTCATAAAATTATTGTATTACTATGAACATATATTCAACTCTTCCTAAACCAACCAGCACGTCAGAGGAAAGACATTCACTGAGAAGTGTGGACCATTTGATCCCACACTCATAGTTCAGTGAAGGCAGACATTATTGAAATAGCCTGATGTGGGTTCCTGAAAAAGAGCTTCTTCGTTTTTCTTTTTCTTTTTTTTAACACAGAAGAGATGATTGTGCATAATTTACACTCAGTCAAAAGTGAGAACAATAGTAGTCTAGAATGCCTCAGGTCCAGTACAAAAAACCAAGACACTGTTTAGTTTGAACCAGGTGGATTTCTCTTTGAGGTGGTCATGGCGATCAGATGGCAGTGAAGTTCTAGTCCATTGTGACATTTTAGACAGCATGCAGTCCAAAACTTGTACCAGCGTTGTCAGCCGCCAACATTCTTTATTTCTGCTCCTTTGGCCTCCATGGGTGTACAAGCTGTTTTACTTGGACCTGTCTCATCTTTCTTCTTTTACACGTCAGTCTGTCATTTGCTTTTTCCTCCACTTGGCTCTCATGGTGCAGAGGTTGCTAAGAAGATGGTGTTAAAGTCAAGAGCAAGCTTTTTCTTTTTGACAGGGCCTCCTTGTCTCCAGTTCAGGGTGGTCTTGAAATCACTAGGTAGCCCAGGTCAGTCTTAAATTTGCAGTGATGGGATTACACGTGTGTGCCATCATGACAGGTTGTAAAAAGAGCTGTTCTGAAGGGAAAAGGAGACACAGATGCTACTGAAAAATAAAGAAGTGCCCACTTATGCAAAAGAGAGAGATTTCAGTTCTTAGTATCAGTAGCTGCTCTTGTGAAATGGGACAAAACCAAATCCTGTAGTGGATTTGTGATCCATAGTTACTAAACAAAGGTATTGCAAGAGAAGCTAGCAAAAATGGGAAAAGGACTAAGCATTTTATCTCTATTAAAAATAACAATTTCATTTCACTCACAAATCCCAATAAATGTTTCACTAGCTGTTCCATCTTCTATCTTCCTTCCATTATTTTCTTCCAGCACTTAAAACTGCCCTGGGGCTGGGGAGATGGCTCAGTAGAATAAGCGCTTTCCTGGCAAGTACAAGTGTCTGAGTTCAATCCCTGGTTCCACCAAAAAAAAAAAAAAAAAAAAAAATTGCCCTGATGGGCTAAGAAGGGGACATTAAATGAACACATCATAAGTGTATTATGGGGTCCTGTACATACTGTTAAATAAAAATGCTGAATATAAGGTATATAAAACAGCAAAAGTCATAGACTCCAAACATAGAATTGGTCAGGCATGGTGGCCCAGCAATGGGAGGCAGAAGCAAGAGGATAAAAAAAGTCCAATCCAGCTTGGGCAATCTGATTGATGAGTGAGATCCTACCTTAAAATAAAAAATGAGAAAGGGCTCAGGACACAACTCAGAGAGAAAGCCCTGGGTTCAACCTGTAGTATGGGAGTAAAAATACCAGTGGTTGTCAGGTGACAGGGGCTGGGAAGAGGAAAAATGAGTCGCTGTCCAATAGATACCACCTTTCAGTTACACGAGATGAAAAATTCTAGTGTGTCTCTCAATGTCTGCTGAATTACAATATGCCTAGATTACCATACCATATAGTGCAATTAAAATTTTGTTATATTGGGCCAGGGATTTAGCTCAGTGACACAGCACCTGCCTGGCAAATGTGAGGTCCTGAGTTCAGTATCCAGTAACAGCCACCCTAATTAAATTTTTGTTACAAGTTAAGATCTTAGGTTGGGGGGTGTAGTTCAGTGGTAGTGCTCTTGCATACAATCTGTACTCTTTTCAGATATTAGGCATCTGCTGCCACTCTTTAACTAAAAGTTAATTTACACTGATTAGTATCTTTCTTTTCAATATCTCTATTTTATAACTGAAAATCTAGGGGCTCAGCCAGGGATTAAAAATTTATATTTTTATTTTATTTATTTATTTTTTTTGCGGAACCGGGGATTGAACTCAGGCTCTTGCGCTTGCCAGGGAAGCACTTACTCCACTGAGCCATCTCCCTGGCCCCCCAAAATTTATATTTTTAAAGACTTAAATATATTTATGATTTATAGAAAAAACATTAATTTCATTATTTTAAAAATCATACTAGACTTCCATGAAGATGGTGGAATAGTGAGCAGCAATGGGTCAGCCTCTCTGAGATTCAGAATCCAGACACAGGAATATAACAACCTGGGGAAGAAAAAAGGAAGGCAGTGGATCCCTGGGACCCAGGAAGGATATGAAGAGAGAATTGGAGCCTATAAGGATGGTGGAGAAACAGACCTCAAAGCAGAAAAAGAAGGTAGCAAACTGCACTTCCTTTTTGACTCTTGGCTTACAATGAGAGAGAAAAGGCTCAAGTCTACATAGACACGTTGAAGGCAGGTGACTCCAGAGGCCTCCATACAAGTGCAACAGCAGAATGGAGCAGTGAATACTATCAACTACAACCTGGTGAGGAACTCCAGTTTCTCCTCTGGAGAAAGGGCTCAGCCAAACTTCATTTTCAGGAAGGGTCAACTAAATCTGGGACTCAGAGCAGCTGTGGGCTGGCTCCTTCTCAAAGACCCCAGCAACCAGGCAATGCACAATTGTGGGAGACATCCAGGGTCAGGAAGCCAAGGCTAGGCCAGAGAGTCACTCAAGAGTGTTGCAGGCAGAACAATGCAAGTCCACCCACACCACCAGAGGGTAGGATGAAGCTGGATTTCTGTGGCATTGAAAGTACCACAATTAACACTCCATTGTACCACAGGCTTCCTGTGATTATCCAGTGGCCTGCCCCAAATGCATCGCACATGTACTGGGATCATTCACAATGGATCTGGCTCTGAGATACACAAAGATTTGGACATTACCATGAAATTACAGATGCAAGAAAAAAACCACAGACCTGAAATCACAGAAAAATCTTTCTCTTTGCTTTTACTCCCTTTTTATTTTTTTCATGAAGATTTTTATTTTTGCTTTGTTTACTACTTTTCTTTCTTCTATTCCTGTCCTCTTTACTAGTTTCTTAGAGCTTAATCTTCCTTTGTCCTTGTTTATGTCTTTCCCCTGTATGTCTATTATATTTTTCCCACTCATCTCTTTTAATTTTCTCCTGAGGGTGAACTTTCTCTATTGAGGGAAATATTTACTTCATATAATTTTCTGATTTTAGATTTTGTTATATAACTACAAACCTTGTAACTATGGTTTAAAGTGACAAATTAATATTTACCTCAGTTTATCTCCTAGACTATACTTGATGCTATTGTTTATTTACATTTTGGCAGAACCTGGGATTGAACTCAGGCCAGTGCACTTGCCATGGAAGCACTGATTCCACTGAGCCATCTTCCCGGCCCTGATGCTATTGTTATTAGTGATTATACTATTTTTTCCAAGGTGTTGTGACTGTCCTAACCAATTCTTCATCCTTGTATACCAAGACTGAGACTGACTTAAGGCTATGCCTTAAGTCAAAGAACCATAGGCTAGGACAAAAAGGCAATGATATCTCATTCCCAATAAACTGGAGAGGTGGGATCTTGAAGCAGACTCAAAACCCAAAAGCCAATTACACCTGGAAGACATCTCTGAAAATTAGTCATTTCCTGAAGAGGTCTCAAATCCAGTAACAAAGCTATATACTGTAAGGAACTGACAAGCACCAATGCAGAAAACAAATTTAAAAAAATAAAAAGAAGAAAAACAGAAAATGAGAAGACACAGAAGGAAGATTCAGTTCCAGGCTTCTAGTTTGTCAAAGGCAAACCCAGGGAGCAATAAAGTGATACAACTAAAAAGCCATCCACCTGGACTCCTTGAAGTGGCAGATGTGAAAGTAACAATGAAGATAAATGAGGCCCTAGAATAAGGATCAGAAACAATTTCTCAGATAAGTTCAGAGATGATGACCATAATTAAATGCATGATTAGTGAATATACAGAAGATAAAAAAAAGGTGCTTAGGAAAATGATGGAAACCGAGAATGCCCAACACAGGAAAGAAATGAAATCCATGCATCAGTTTCAATCAGATATCTAGAAGATCAAAAATTTTATTGAAAAAATATATAGCACAATCAACTAATGTGGGGGTAGAGTATCAGATCTAGAAGATAGTTATGCAGCTAGTGAACATCAAATGAAAGACCTTTTGAAAATAGCAAGGGACCACAAAAAAAATCAATTCAACAGCAGTTAGATGATAATAAAGAATAACGTAAGATTGATCAATGAAAAAAACATTGAGGGAGACCCAGGGAGGGGGATTACAGGTTCAAACGCTGTCTGCACAGCCTTGTGTGTCCCTGTTTCAAAATAAAAAATAAAAGGTTTTGGGATACAGCTAAGTGATAGAGAGCCCCCTCAAACTTGTTCTCTTCCCAGGACTGAAAAATTAAATAAATGTAAAGGTAAAAACCAGTTCTATTTACATTGCCATAGCAAAAGACAGAAATGGGGGCCCAGATGAGTTAATTACTGCTAGAACAAAAACAAACCCACTGAAGAATGGAGTCCAGCGTCTCTACCATGACTAATTCCCAGGGTCTTACATATGATAAAACATTACTAAACCTATGGATATTTGTGGCCCTTTAAGCCTCAGACTGGAAATATCCATCAAAAGAAAAATGCAAAGAAAATGAAGATCACTCTTAAAATGTACTACTCAACCATGAAAATGAATACACAGCCGGATGACTCTAGAAGATGAGACGAATGAAAACAGATAAACTCATAAATGTACATAACTCTATGTATGTGATGTTCAGGAAAAAGGCACACAGGTATGGGGAGATAGGTTATTCCATCAGAAAGAATCTATTTCCTTGAAACATGTGCTTGTCAAGAACTATGAAGGAGCTCAGATTTCACCCAACACTCTAGATAGCAAAATAGTAAGGTCTATCTCTGTGTTATGGATGTTAGCTGTGATAATTAATTACGGAGTCCATCTGGGTAAGAAGCATTTGGTTGATTGGTTCAGCACAGGTCTGAGTGTGCCTGGATGACTGGCTTACTTAAAATGAAAGATTCAGTCTGGTTGTGTGTGGTATCAATCTTGGCTTATAGCCTGGATGGACTAAAGAGGGAAAGCAGAACATTTCATTTCTGCTTCTTCAGAGGAGCTCCCATCTGCCATCATGTGTGGATGTTTGCCAGGCTCCCAATAGATTCTGCAGCCTTCCAGCACATGTCCTTTAGTTTCCTAAAGTGGTGTCACATACACTCCAACCATCTCCAGGCCTTTGACTTTTGACTGGATTCTTCAGAGCTTCAGTTAGCAGATGACTTTCTCATTCTTCTACACTTGACTGTGCAGGTGACCATGCCAAGCCTACCTTGGTAAGGTTCCCGAGGGGAACCCTAATTGGCACACTGGCAGAAGACATAAAATTCAAAGGACATCATTATTTACCATACAACAGATACGGTAAGTTTTATGCATTCCCTATTCTAGGAGTGATAAGGGGAGCCCAAGTGAATGCTATGTAGCAAGTGTGTCAGAACTGTACAACAGCAACTTTAAGGAACCTAGGTATGTATGTGCACATGTGTGTTATTGGAGACTGATTCCAGGGCCTTGGCACTGAGCTACATCCTCAGACCTTTCCTCATTTTTGAGTCAAGTTTTCACTAAGTTGCCATGGCTGGGGTGGAACTCTAAGTTCTCTCGCATCACTCTCCAGAATGTTGAAATTTCAGGGATGGCCATTAAGCCTGGCACAAGAACTTCTTTTGTAAAAAGCAGTAAGTCTGAAAGACCTTTGCCATGGAAGAGGAAATTGTTTATTGCACCAAACAGGAAACCTACCTTTTGCTGTTGAGCGAGACACTTTCTAGACTGTGCCCTATTAAGTATCTTTGAAGAGATAGGATCTTTGAACAAGCAGGAAGAGATCTGTGGAAAAGTCTGTAACTGTTTTTTGTGAATCTTGCATTTGTCAAGTCACGCATTTGTCAAGGTTACTGAACCATGGTGGTATATACCTATAGTCCCAGCTACTTAGAGAGCTTGAGCAGGAGGCTTACAAGTTTGAGTCCAGCTTGGAAATCTAGTGAGACCTTGTCTCAAAATAAATTTAAAGGTCTGGCCAGATGGCTCAGTGGATTAATCGCCTGCTTAGGTAGATGCAGGGGGTGAGGTTCAACAACCAGACTGTGGTGCCAGTCTTACACCCCCAGGCATGCTGAAATGGGGACTGAGACTGCGTGTGGTGGCATGCCCCCATAATCCCAGCGCATGGGAGGCTGAAAACAGGAAGGATCACTATAAGTCTGATCTCTGTAGTGAGACCCTGAAGACCCTGTACTAAATTAAAAAAAAAAAAGTAAAGAGAGGCCAAAGATATAGTTTGGTGGTACAGTGCTTGCTTGCCTCACATTCATGAAGCACTGCCATCATTTCCTATTATAGAAACAATGACTGAATCTTATATAAAAAGAGCTAGGCATGATAAAATGAAGGATGAGAGTAAAAGTGGTTTCTTTCACATTGGCAAATCCTTTAAAAATGGACAAGTATGGGGGAAGCCAGCTTGCCATTCTCGAGTGGAAGCTGACCCAAGGTCCCCAGCACACTATTCCTTCAGAGTACACCATGCTAGGCTACATAGAGACTAGGGAGCTATCTTCTTACTTCTCTTTACTGTGTCTCTGGCACATAGCATACAGCTGCTCATTGCTTTATTTGAATACACTTGTAAAAGCAAGGTCAGGAAAAGGAAGCGATGCTTTGACCCCAAAGGTACAGTCATCCTCCTTATCCTTCTGCCAGCTCTTCTTTTCCTTCTGCTCCGTTATCCTTTCCTTCCCTTCCCTTTCCCTCTCTCATGAAGTCACAGAATGGAATGAAATCATCCCTCCAGCACATGTTATTTGAAGAATAAAACTTATAACACTTCGTTCTTAAAATTTGGTGAATTAAAGTGAGGTCAATGAGTCGTGCTTCCTGAATATGAATCCCAGCTGTGACTTACTTGTGCCCTGGCATTTCCCTGTGTCTCCTGGTATAACTACCTGTTATTTGAAGGATAAAATTTATAACACTTTGTTCTTAAAAAACTGGTGAATTAAAGTGAGGTCAATGAGTCATGCTTCCTGAATATGAATCCCAGCTACGACTTACTTGTGCCCTGGCATTTCCCTATCTCCTGGTATAACTGCATGGCCTACTTAAACGGTTAAATGGGAAAATACTTTCTAGTGACTTAGAACAGCAGTAATACAGTAACAAATGTCACGTACCACTTAAAAATCACTAATTTGGATATGGCTTATGAATCAGGCACTAATAGGACTACACAAAACAGCACAATAATAAAATAAAATCAGAATTTAAAAAATCAGCCTAGTAAGTAAGACTTGGGTTTGAGAAACAAACACATGCTGGCTTTTTTCAAACTCATTCTAGCTTCAACAAATCTTCGAGCCCCTGTAACAGCAGCATTATTCCCATGCTATCTTGTAGTTTTGGAAAGATGTGTTGTTGCACAATATTCAGTTGTTGTGTTTGTGTGTGATACTTTTGTTTTTCACCAGTGAATGTAAATTATTTAATTTAAAAATGTTCACACAATACACAAGTTATCATAAGTGCATGAAGTCTTCCATACCTGCTTGGATTATCTTTTCTTAGAACAGTTACACCACAGTTAAGACTTAAATGTTCCTCCTTCAAGCAGTCCACTCTCCATGGTAGCGATGCACGGCAAGACTTTACCAGTTCAACACTTGGATCAAGGCATGACCAGTTTTATTGTAAAAGGATCCTGCACACATTTATCAATTCTGTTACCTTCAGACACCTAATGAGTCATTACCATACAGAAACAGGCATCAGGAGGGGAACTGTCAGCCATGCCCTGCGTATCAGCACCCTGTCGCTCCTGAGCAACAGCGCTCATGTCTGCGAGGTCTGTGAAGTCACATGCTTCCCACTCATCCTAGTGGAAGGTGGGATGACTCAAATACAAATGTAATACATTAGAGACAATGTCTTACAAAAAGTCACCAATTCAACCAAAGCATTTTACATTCAAAAATGCCGTAAAAATTGCCTTTGCTTAAGCTCTCAGCCCGCATCTGTTGATCAGCTGGATGTCTTTGAGCATCAAGGTGACTGACTCTCTTGGGGTGGTCAGCAGACTGGGATCTTCATGTAACCACCAGGTATGCTTTGCTAGCCCCCTGAAGGCCCAGGGGCCGGGCTCACTCCAAAACCTCAAGCCGGTTTTGACATTCCAGGCAATCTTTCTCACCAGGCTCTGGAAAAGCTGCTTCTCGATGAGAAGCTTGGCTGACTTCTCATAAGAACAAATCTGGAAGCGTCGTGGTACCAGGCATGAAGTGGCTTCTTCACCCCGCAGGCAGAGAGAGCACTCTCAGGGGGGCTTTAGTGGTCAGCTGGCTGCAGCTGAGGGCGGGTGGGGGTTCCCACCAGTGTACTTACTTTTCTTTCACGCAATACTGAAACCTTAGTTCGCTTCTCTGATTGCTATGCAGCACTCAACTGAAGTGCCCTAGTTGCCACAACAAAAATACTTTCCCCCCAAACTACCAAACCACTTGACCATATGGGGTGTTTCTGTAATCTTCCTCTTAGCCACTAATATTTAGTACCGTTGCACACATGGTGACTGTGACCCTGGAGGAAATATTACTTCATCTTTATCTGCTTGTTTATAAAAAATTACTTCTACCCTAAGCACACCCTAAATTTATAGGACTTAATAGTATGTGATACCCTGGGTTTGTTCCTTAGCACTACCAAAATAAAAAAAGTAGTAGTACTTACCTCAGAGGGCTTTGAGATGTATATAAAGCAACTAGCCAGTGCCTGATAAAGAAATGACAAGGACTCAATAAATTTAGCTACTAAGAAGCAGTTTGAAACTTTGTAGTTGCATCCTAACCAGAGTGCTTTAATAAGTTTATCATTTGCTCTGGAGATTTTTGTTTAGTGTGAAGTTGCAAGAGTCTTTTCACAGAAATCTTAAGCACAAATATATACAGTGATGAAGGGAGCTCTGATCTGGGTGACGAGGGAGAACCTCTCTGTGAGTTCATGAGAACTGACTGGATTCCAAAGAGCAGCTCAATACTGACTAGATATCTGTCATCAATTAGATTATTTCAGTGCCATGACTGTTGGACACAAGGCTTAATGTAGTACCTTTCTCTCCTGCCTTCCTGTCATTACAATGCCTCATGCTCCATTGTGGAGAGGACAGCAGGTGGTTTCCAGCCTTCCTTGCATCTTTGACTGGCAAGAACACAGGCCTTTTCTCCTAAAGGCTCAGGACACTGTTCTTCTCCCATGATGCAGAACCCCCGGCTCACTAGCATCGTGCTGGGTTACATTTCTCACTGAGAAACAAAAACCCTAACTGTGCTGTAAGATAAATATTTGAAATGCATAAGCCACAGAGTAGAGCTCAAAAATTGATACAAGATCATCACCATTCTGGTCAAGAAAGACCTAACTTCCTCTCCTGCTGAATGGATTCTCCTATTTCATTCTTCCCAAAGGTGCTTTTGAGTTCTTATTTAAAAGGTCAAATAGCACATTTTCTTTTTGTTGTCTGGTTCCTTTTGCTCAGGTTGCTTGTAAGATTCCTTCAAACCAAAGAAAAAGTTAGCTCTTATTCTTGCTACAGACAGCAACCCTTTGTAAATACCCGTCCTATTCATGGCAACCAAGCTTAACACGAAAGTACTACAAATAATGTGAAGAATACGCTGTATGTCTTTGGATAAATACACATATACATCTCTGTTAGATTCATGCTTAGAAGCAGGACTGCTGAGTTATGTATATGTTCAACTTTAAGACACTGCCAAACATTTTCTAAAGTCACTGAGCTCATTACTCTCCTAACAGAAGTTCCTACTGCTTTATACCCTCGCTTAGTATCATCAATATTTCAATTTAAAAAAAAATCTCATTTATTTAGTACAGGTTTTGCTCAGATGCTTGGACTTGAAGTGATCCTCCTATCTCTGCCTCCCCAGCACTGGGATTACAGGCATGTACCATCCCATGCCATTTCCGAGGCCTGTACAGCACACGCCAGGTGTTCTTGGGCCAGCATGGCATGGTACTGGGGATCAAACTCAGGTCCTTGCACTTGCCAGGCAAGCCCTTAGACCACCAAGCTATCTCCCTAGACTCACTGTACTTTTACTTTGCATTTCCTTAATGGACCAATAGTGTTTTAAAACATTTTTTTTTTTTTAAATAGTACTAATTGCCAAACTAAAATGTTTCTCTTGCATTGTTGCAAAAAAAGAAACTATTATCCCTTATTGGCCTTCTTAGTTAACATAAGAAGACATTTCTGCCCAAATGTCTTTTCTATTTACCCATTGGACAGAATACAGGAACTGTGTCCTGATCTTTTACTGTTGTAACATAATAGCTACAAGGGTGCTCAGAATTTCCCCGAGGAAATCCTAGGGGTCTATTAGCTCTAGGGTGGGAGAGTGTAGGAACTTCCTGGGAGAAGATCAAAGTTCTCAGGACAAAGAAGCTAGATAGGCCACTTTCCTCCTGCTCTAAGTATGCACTCATATGGCCCTTGATATGCACACACTGGATTCAATTCACATACGACAGCAAGAGAACGTTACTGTTTTGTGATAATTATTCAAGTAGTTTTTAGTACAGCCTGTACATTTCTCAATGTATAGTGAGACTTACTCTCTGGAGAAAATGTAGCTCAATGCATCATGATCCAAGCATGATGACTGTAATACATGAGCTGCAATTTCATATTTTAACCAAGTATTTAATGTGACTTTCTAGCAATACCATACCTTCTGATCCCAGGATCCATGTGCTCTTGAGTTACTGTCTCTAGAAAAGGAAATAATGCAATCCATTTATTAGAATTCATGTTTTAAAATGGAACTCCACATCTCACACAGATGACCTTTATGGTTTTCTTCTGCACTTTAATCAAACAGAAAAATTACTGCTGAAGACTTCAATCCTTAAAAGTCTAGTGTTCCATTTTAGAATACCTATAGCAATGGAACAGAATAATTTTTCTCTTCAAATTCTTGATCCTTCAATGTTTCTAGGTAACATATATAAATTTCATGCAAAAATTCAAATATTACAATCTTTGGCAGAAATAGATTAAGAGGCCTTAATGTTTGTGTAGAAATTATACTTGCATGAGTCTACATCAAGGTTAAGAAACTATTTATTCTTGCCTTCATTTTTAGTTTTATGTATTTATTAATTTATTGAAAACTAAAAATGCACCTATAAATTATCAATTTTTGGGTACACAAAAAGCATTTTATAAAGTGATTCACTTTATGATGATAAGGACAACTGCACACATATATTTCTGTACCTTTTTGATTATCTTATTTGGGTTTTTGTGCTATCAATAACTACCTTTCTCATCTATCTTTGTCACTTAAGAATATGTATCTACATTTTTTGAGACTTCGATTTTAATTTATTTGTCTAATTCACTTAAAATAATGGTAACTAGAAACTTAAATGACATAAAACAAATAACTACTAGTCTTTAAAATACCATGGTCTGTTCTGCCACAACAACCACTGAAGAACAGTAGCCATGGTCCTATGCTATCCTACGGCTGTGGGCCTCAACAAGGGCCACAAGGTGACTAAGAATATGAGCAAACTGAGGTACAACTGCCAACAAGGAAGCTCGCCAAACACACCAAGTTCATGGGGGACAGAATCCGGGAGGTATGTGGCTTCAACCCCTATGAACAGTGTGCCATGGAGCTGCTCAAGGTTTCTAAGGACAAGGGCCTGCCAAATACTCAGTGGATTAAGTGCCTGCAAGCAGGGGCAGGGGCTGGAGGTTCGATCCCCGGGCCCTGCCCTGCTGGGTCCACCTCTGGGGCACTCTGAGACAGCCATTGAGACTGGTTGTGGTGGCAAGCACCTGTAATCCCAGCTCTTGGGAGGCTGTAAACAGGCCAATCACTATGAGTCTGTCTATGAATCTAGTAGTGAGACCCTCTACACCCTGTCTTAAGTACAAAATATTAATTAACTAATTAATTAAAATAAAGTTTCCAAGGACAAATACACCCTCAAGTTCAAGAAAAGGGTGAGGATGCACATCCTCACCAAGAGGAAGCGTGAGAATCTAAGTGTGTTGGCCACAGTGAGGAAGGTTAGCTGTCAAGGACTGAGCCCCTCTGGAATAAAGCTTTGCAGAAAAAAAAAAAAAATTAAAACATAAAAATAAAATAAAAATATCAAGGGCTGGCCAGACAGCTCAGTGGACTAAAGCACCTACTTAGGCAGATGCAGCAGTCAGGGTCCAATCCCCCACAAGCCATGCCAGCCCCACCCCAGGGGGGAGCGCACTGAGACAGCAACTGAGACTGGGCTTGGTGGCCTTGGGAGGCTGAAAACAGGAGGATCACTACAAGTCCGACCTACATAGTAAGACCTTCAGTTTTTAACGCAGTTCATATTTATGGACATTAAATGGAACAAAAAGCAGTTACTTAATTTTAAAGTCCAACATCTGGAATCTCTTCAGGCCAATACATTACAAACTAAATGCTAATCACTGACCAGAATCACTGAGGGACACCTGCAAGTTCAGTGTACCTGTATTTCAAAAACTCAAGCTGCTTCCATGGACCCCAAAGGTTAAGAATGACTGCTGAAGGCATAGGAGCTCATGCTCAGGCTCAGCGCCTTGAACAGTGGTGCAGCACTGCATTTCCATTTCCAAGTGCCATGCTGATAACCACCTAGTAGTAAACATTGCCTGCTTCTACTTTTATGGGATCATTAATACTAAGTAGGATCCAAATAATACAGTATGAAGCAAAATTTAGGGAAAGCTAAAATTTTACCATAATTTCCTTGACATTTTAATTAACTTGTATCTAGAGTAAGATGAACATCTTATAATATTTTTTAATTGACCATGAAAATTTCTTTTTGGTAAAGAATACAGTTCTCTTTGCATATAATATAAAGCCCAAGTTCATAAATTTATAAGATCTGATTAGGCTTTAAGTGTCACATTATTTTCCACAAACTGAAAGAGGCTTATTGATACTGAAGAGGCTTATTGTTTATTATTTATTTATTTGTATTTTAGGGAAGGGTCTACAGGGTGTTCAGGGTCTCACTACTAGATCAGACTCGCAGTGATCCTCCTGTTTACAGCCTCCCAAGAGCTAGGATTACAGGCATGCGCCACCACACCCAGTCTCAATCACCATCTCAGTGTACCCGGGAGTAGGGGCTGGCAGGGCAGGCCTGAGGATTGAAGCCCTGGACCCTGTGCCTGCTTGCAGCTGCTTTAATCTGTTGAGCTATTTGGCTGGCCCTTGTTTACTTTTTGAATTCTTTATTTTTGTAGCACTGTGGCTGAATCCAGGGCATTCACAGTGAGCTACATTCGCAGTCTTTTTTATTTTTGTACATGGCTCATTTCTAGTTTTTAAAAGAAATATGCAATAAATCTTTATTATGTTTAAAGTCTTAATACCTGACATTTGCGCAATGTTAATATTCATAAGATTATATCCAAAGTACACTGAAAAGTGAACACATAAGCACTAGTTCACAAGACCCTATTCTTTCTATTCTTTAGGTTCTATAATTTCCTCATTTTAAGAAATACACAACGTTCTATCTTTTAAAAATAAGGCTGGGGAGGGAGATAGCTCAGCAGCGTAAGTGCTTGCCTGGCAAACTTACGGTCCTGAGTTCAATTCCAGTACAAAAAAAACAAAAAGTTTTAGAGATCAATTGTAAATGAATAAAGGCCACATGAGAGGTTTAGAAAGACATGCACACAGAAGCCAAAATAAAGTGTTCACTTATATGCCACTGGGCAAGAACACAAGGCAGAAGCTTGTTTCTCTACTAAAACAGCAAATAAGTATTTCATAGTCAAGAGGTATTTTATAGATCTCTTAAACTTATATGAAGAACTCAAAGAAACTTAGTCCAGGCACCCTACTGACAAATCTCTCTGCTGAGAGTGGCAGCCTGACCTTACGTGTAGCCACTAGCATCACCTAAATCCAACAAAAAAAACTTGGAGAGCTGAAACATATATAATAGCTGCCATGTAAGAGTGAGAGATTTAGCTTCTCTAATGTGGCACATGAAAAAGGTAAGGACTAGTGGGTGAAAACTGTAGGGAATCCGGCTTTAGATTAATTATGAGGACTAAGAAAAGTCATAATTTATTTAAGCAAAGAAAACTTTATTTCTGCTATACATAACATAGTTTCTGTTTCTCTAAGAGACTTCATTTCTCTCACACTTAACAACACATTATTCTAAAACAACTATAATATTAATTTTAGCATTAAGGTATGGATTTTATAACACATGTCAGCCACCACTGATTTCCCAATAAAACAATGTTGTGCAGACAGACTATCAGGAATATAAAAAAAAGCTGTCAGCTGTACAGAGGGAGTGCGTCCAGTCACATTTTCAGTCAGTCATCTGAGGATTATGTCATTAGTTAGTCTTTCTTCTGTAGAAAGAACACAACACAAATATAAAAATCATCACCTGAAATAGCTGTTATATATAGAATATATTGTATTCCTAAAATGTTAGGAATTCCTTTATTTTAATAAAACTAATGTGGTCTGTTTAATCATAGTTGCTTCCAAACAAGCAAAACCAAACTTACTCTGAAGAATGATGCACGCAGGTACTTAATTGCTAGAGGGAAAATGCTGTGAATTAATAAAAAAGCAAATGCTCTGGGAGAATGTATGTCTCTTCTTTGCACAGAGTAACCCATCTCAAACAAAACTCAACTACTCAAAGCCATGTTAGATTTGGGCAAGTCTATCATATTCTTTCGGCAAACCTTCAAATAAGTTTATTATTTAGAGACAGGGTCGCACCACATCACCCAAGCTGGCCTGGACGCTTAGGGGCAAGCAAACCCCGTGCTTCGGCCCCAAGTTGTTGGGAGAATTGCTATGCAGTATGTTATTTATTTGACACACTACAAAAGGAAGACAATCTCATTATGGAGTCCTTGGTAAATAAATGCAGAGCAAAATTAAATGAACAAGCCATGTTACAATTAGAAGACATTAAAATTAGAGCTAATTATGTCCTTCCCAAATAACCATCTCAACTAGTCACACCCTTTTTATTTGCCCTTAATAAGAATAAAAGAAAAAAAAAAGGTAGGTTTACCTGATTAGTCATTTTAGTGAATACGTGATTCTTTTAATATAGAGAAATGGATGAATGTACATCACTTGCATGGGAGACAGTATTATAAAAGTTCTCCCAACACCACCTGCCCTTAAAGTAGTTTCATACGATTATACATAATTCCTTCCGATCATTTGATTATTGTTACTTTGGATGAGATGTCATACATCACACCTCAAAAGTTTCACTGAAGTTATAAATGCAAGGGTTTTAGCTTGTATTTACAAAACATTTAAAAAATTTATATACTTAAAATTTATAAAAATTTTCACAGTGGCTTGGGTTCGATCCCCGACATGCTGTGCCAGCCCTGACCCTGACTGAGACTGGGAGTGTTGACCCACACCTGTAATCCCTGCTCTTAGGAGGCTACACACAGGCAGATCACTATGAGTCTGATCTATGTAGTGAGACCCTGTACTAAAATACAAAAAGAAAAGAAATTTTGCTGTCTTACTATCTCTCAACAACTATAAAGCACCATGGTGTGGAAAGATAGCTATTGGAGCACTAATTTAAATCCAGATCTCATTTCAAGTCCAATATTTTCACTAAAATGTAAATAATCATTAGGAAAAACTCTACCATGAAAGTAATGAATATACTTGGAGTTAATGTCTTTTTCAGGACAAAGAGTCTTCAACAGAAATAAGAATGCTTAAACATTAAAACATTCACAAAAAGGAATAAACACAATTTTTGTAAGGTAACTTAGAGGCTAGCATATCTAAACAGAATAGCATGTTTAGAAGATAGCATGTCTCAACATTTTACTAATAAACAGGAAAATGCTAGTTTGTTTTTCATTGACAATTTAACATTTTTAGGATTAAATTGCACCATATGGTGCAATGAAAGAAGACTTTTGTTATGAAATAAAAAAATTTAAAAAACATAGTTATCAAGATGGCACCAAGTGGGCATTTTGAATTCCCAAATGCCTTCTCTGAAAGAGAAACTAATTAGCAGATTTGCTTCAGGAGAGAGGGCCCTTATGCGCATGGCCCGAGATGACTCATTGTGATACTTGCTAGCTCACTTAATCAGAAACAACCTTGACTGAAAACAGAAATGGTCGTAAGCAAGACACTTCAAACTGGATTCATCTAAACTGCAACAGACTTAGGGGGCAGATAATGTCAGCAGATTAGGAAACACAGCTTTCCCTGAAACTCAAAATTGATTTACTCAATTGAAAACAATCTAATTTAAAGAATATTATCCGAAACTACAGAAATATAGTCTGTCACAGAAAAAGAAACTCAGTTGATTTTGGAAAACAAGTAGGGAAAGGTAATAATATGGCTGTACATGTCAGCATTTATAATAAATGAGAGATTTTGGTAAATGGTTAGAATTTTTAAAAGACACATATATGCACAGAAGAGTATTTTTTTGAATATGTAATTTTAATACACAAACTCATAAACATAAATTCGAAAAACACCAATATTGAGGTAAAAAAATACACTATTTGATATTGCTTATTGGGCATATTAGAAGTCAAAATGTTTTTTATAAAAATTGTTAAAAATTATTTCAACTCATTACTGAAGACATTCTTTTTCACATTAAAAACCTATTTAATTTTAAAGTTTATTCAGTAAACACAAAGTAAAATGTTCAATTTTTTTGATTTAAGATATTCATAATAAAAACAATAAATTTCCTAAATTGAGATCTGATTTTATTTTCTATTAAATGTCAAAACTATTTTTAAGTTTAAATACTTTACATTTTAAACATATGCTTTCAATACTCTGGCTTTATCAGCAGTTTTAAACTCAAGCGCTTTTAACTGGTGCTTTCTGAAAAGCCCACACCTGAATACTCTCCACCATACCTTCCTCTCCGACGCGCTGAAAAGTACTCACCCGAGCATCAGTACGTCCTCTGCCTTTTGTTGGACTCCTCCCGTGGGGAATCCGCCAGCATCACTTTAAGTCTCACCCCATTCAGAATCTTCCCATGCAGAGTGGAGATGGCGTCGTTGGCGCTCACCCTGTCTGCGAACTTGGCGTACCCCACATTTTTTCCAGACACGAGGTAGACTTCGATCAGGTTACCAAAACGACTGAAAGGGGAACACATCCATCCAAACAGATACACACACCCGCTGGGCTGTCCACGTGGGGTCCGCTCTGCTCGCGTTTCCCATAGCCCCAACACCCATAGCCATCTCCTGCTAGCCTGCCCCTCGGCGTCCCCTCCCGCAGCTGGTCTCCACTCTCCGCCAGCCTCAGAGGCTGCCCACCGCCTCCAGGGTGAGGGAAAGTCTCGAGCCAGCTCTCAGCAGGTCCCGGCCTCTTCAGCTTCACCCTCCCTCAGACTCCCTCCCAGGTTGCCTGTCCTGTCCTCCCTGTCCTGCATACACTCCGTGCAGCCCCAGTCTCAGCACACGTTGCAGTGTCCTGTTTGTCAGTGTCCTACGTGAGAGGACTAGGAGGGCAGGGATCACGCTGTCTTGCTAAAGGAACAGTGTGTGTTGTTTATGCGATCTCTTGAGAACTTACGGCCTGCTTGGCACAGAGAAGCAACTTAGGAAAAAAATAACAAATGAATCAATTAACTAAAGGTCAACCTACCTGGACCATATGCCTGAAGTTTTGTGTAGATGCTTCCTATCCACCTTCTTAAATCACTAATAGTCTTCCAATGGAAACAGAAAAAAAAAAAAAAAAAAAAAAAAATGACCAAAAAGAGAGCTAAGACAGTAGTCATAGGGCTGGGCACATAGCTCAGTGGAGTGAGCACCTGCTTAGGCAAGTGCAGGGAGCAGGATTTGATCCCACGCACCACAGGCTGCACTGGCCCCGCCCCCAGGCATGCTGAGCTGGCCACTAAGAGCGGATGTGGCGGCACATGCCTATAATCCCAGCACTGAGGAGGCGAAAAGCAGGAGGATCACTAGTCCGAGCCACCTACTGAGACCCTGTACCAAATACATTAAAAAAAAAAGATTATATGTGAAAAAAATTCTAGTGGACAGACAGGATGTTTCCTCTATCAAGAGACAAAATAGAAATGAAAAAGAACATTTTAAATTTTAAAACCTAAAGAACATATCATCTCTATCTGGCAGGTATTGGATAGAGTACACTTCAAGATGGTGAGAAAGCTAAATTGTTAGTTTAAATAAATTATACTATAAATACCTTGCACTGCAGAACTGAAATCTTACCAGAATATATCCTCTAATACATCTAGAGGTAAAGGATGAGGATTAAACACAATAAAAAGTCTTTCTTTCACAGGAGTCTCTGGATCAGCTTTTTTTTTACACGACGGAAGAATAACGTCTGTCTGGATTTGAGGCAGCTGGGATGCAGAACTTCCTCCAAATTGCTGCTGAAGAGTGAGGTACAATGTTAGAAAAAGACAAACTGCATCTGAGGGATTTTCAGTCAGAGTTACTGTTATGGTTTATGTACAGGCGTCCCCCAAAGCCTCATGTAGGGTGGCTTCTGGAGTTTCTGATTATTGTGGGTGTGGATACTGCACCCTCTGGGGCACATAATTTGCATTACAGTGTAAGGAGGGAAGAGAGGATAGCTAGCTGCCTGAGCTGGTGCCGCTCCCTTTGCTCTCTGCTCTCTGCTGTCACCATGAAGGGTTGCTCTCTGCCATGTGCCACTCTGCCTTGGAGCCAGCTGAGTATGGACTGAAACCTCCAGTAACTGTGAGATAAATAAACCCTTCCTTCCTTCATTTTCAGTGTTGGGTATTTGTCCCAGCAATGAAAGAAGAATAACTGAGATAGCTACACACATGTACAGTGTGGTCCCTAAGTGTTCCTCTAGGACTACTCTGAAATATTTTTTACGTAGCTGGGAATAAACAAAGGCGCATTTATCTTTGAATCTCTTGGCTGCATCGGGGTGGAATTCTTCCCTACTTACCAGAAACTGCTGCTGGCTTGGGTTACTCCATACCACTGAGGCAAGCTGTGCTGCTACCATCTGTGTGGCCATTTTTCTAAGGAGACTGGAGACAGAAACTGGTCATGCACTATGAGCTTGGAATACTCACACCCAAAAATAACTTGCTTTGTGTGACTTTCCCGGGAGTCAGCTGTTTTCAAGTCATAACCACATCCCCAGAATAGTACTCACTCTGTTGCGTTACTTCCATCATCAATGAAGGAAACACCTATCCGATTCCCAGGAGGGTACTGAAATCCATGTAACTTGTACTTTGCATAAATAGCCGATGCTACGTTAAAATACTGAACTACTCCATGACCTAAAATAGAGAACATAGGACATGAAAAAGTAACACAAAAGTATATTATAATGTGTCTCAAAGGTGAAACAATTTGATTCACACATCTAGTAATCCAGAATCAACAGTTTCAGATAATAAAGTTTTGTCTTACATGTGTGGTTCAGCAGCATTCCTAGAAAGTAAAGCATAGGTCACATTTTGGAAAAAATATGAGTATGCTATTCATAGGAAAATGGAGTTTTAACATATGTTTTGTATAATGATTTTAACTTTTAAATATTGGGTTTTCTTATATAATATTAATGTAGCTACAAATCCACATTTGTAGGTTTTCAAACTTGTTATGAAATTTTAAAATTTCTGTGTACCATACTAGGTAGGAAATAAAATGTGAAGTACTATAAGGAAAGGATATATTTGCACTAGGTGCAGCTGTGGAGAGAAAACATGTATGTATAAAAAAACAAAAGGTGAGGAGAAGGTCTCAGAACAAAAGTCACCTAGTTCCCATTCCTTGGGGAAGGTTTCAGCTAAAGGGACAGATTTCAATTCAAAAAGTTGATATTGAAGGGAGAAACAATTTCATACTGGAGAGCCCAGGAGCCTGTGACACAAGAAAAAGGTTTTTAGATATATTTAAAATACAGTATATCTTGGGGAAACACCTACTATTTGATCTTCCTGTCTAAACTCAAGCATTTAGTATTTTATGAAATTAAAACACAGAAATCAAAGGAGCATTTAAACCTGACTAAAACACACTGAACATCCTGGAACATCACTATTCTAGTAACACAATTGTCAGACATCTAATCATGTAAGAGGGACAGTAAATACATTTCAATATACTAGATGAATGGCAGTTTGATGGGAGGCCTAAAACAGAATTATACATACACAAAAATAACAACAAATGTGCCAGGAAACACAACATCTGGGCCTTGCAGCTTCAAACAGGGTAAGATTAGGCTGAGGCTGGAGAGAATGTACAGGAGGCTCAGGAGGAGCTGTGCTAGAAGGCAAGTGCTGGTGGGGCAACATGGGATGTGGGGTGCCCCTCTTAAGGGTGATGTGCCTCAGGGCCACCAGCCCCCACCCAGGCTCATTTCCTTTCTTCCTCTCAACACTCATGGCCCTCTAAAAGGACTCAACAAGGGGCACCTGTGGTCCTGGAAGAATGCCAAGTACAATGTCTTCATACTGCTCTTCCTTTCTAGTTCTTCACAAGCAAGCAAAAGACTACAAATACAAATCGAATGCTTTATTGTGCAAGAGTTAAAGTATATATACCCATATATCTATTTATGTTTTTAAAGGAATAACTCTGTATAAAGGAGATATATTCCCAGGGGTTTAGTTCATTAAGATAGCAATAAATTTTAAAATCTGAAATAGAAAGAAAACATCAAATTCCTGTCAGTCACAGTATCTGACACATTGGAGAAGACCTCTTAACAAAATGTAATAAATCTAAAAACAACATAGGCAATATTTTACCGTAATTTGAGTAAGGATCTCGTTGAACTTCACAATACTCCAATCCTGGTACTATATCAAAAATGCTGAAGAGCTGCTCCTCAGTGAAAGGAACTCTTGATACAACCGATAGGCGTTTGGAGATAGCTTCCTGGCCTCTGCTATCATTCTTGTCAAAATTTGGAAATTCCGATTGTTGATCTCCAACAGTATTTAAAAAAAATAAGGAAAACCTTAAGTCTTGATATTCAAAAAGTTATGTAACACCATATGCACTAGAAAATAAAAGTCCATTGTAGTGAACAAAGGCACTGCATCTTGTATTATCCTTTTAGCTCCAACAGTCTAGAAGTGACCAATGAGAAGCAAGCACACAACTCTCCCCATCAGAGAAACACCAAGTCTGATTGGCTAGGAGAAAGTTCAGTATGGAAAACTGGAAAACATACCAAGAATTTTATGGCAAATAGCATTTAAAGACTTGCTGTCTTCACTCACTTTCCCTTTCCTCTAGCATCTACTTTTGTCATTCTTTTCTGTACTCCTAATCTTAAACCATCCAGTTTTGAGACAAAATATTAGGGTTTATACTGAAGGGAAATGTGTATATATTTTCTGTACTTTTTGGTTACCTGGATAAATGCAGATGTTGACTGAAAATCTGGCACTGAGATAATTTAATTAGATAATTCTCAAATAATCAGAGAAAACTAATGCAAAATAAGTTCAACAAAATAAGTATTAAGGAAGAAGGGAGGCCGGGAATAAGGAGGGCTCAGTAGAATAAGTGCTTTCCTGGCAAGCTCCAGGGCCTGAGTTCGATCCCTGGCTTCTCCCCCCCCCCAAAAAAAAAAGAAGAAGAAGGAACTTAAACTCTTGAGCTTAGTTGACCCTTAAAAGTAGGGTCAACTTTTTAGGGTTAAAAAAAAACTGTCTTTAAGATTTTTATTCAAAATGAGATTACAGACTAATGATGATAATGAAATAATTAAAACACTCAACTTAAAATGCATATAGTGAATCTACTATTGAAATAAAACTAGTCTACTTACCAAATGGAAACACATTTACTCTAGGTTCATGGCCCAAAGCCTCCTGCCTCATATTACTGTAATAATCTTGTTCTGAGGATTCAGATGGTTTGTTTTTTGGTTCAGCCAAGATTGCTCTAAAACCTGAAAAAGAAAATTCATGAATATCAAGTTTCTTTGCAAATTTAATATCCCTGTAAATATACATGGTAGCTGTTCCCTGACTTAGCTTCACTGTCTAACTGTCCACCAGACTCACTTCTTGGCTTTCTGAACAATGTGATGAACAATGCATCCCACAGCAAGAATCCCAAGCTGTGGGTCAGTGCAGACAAGGAAGCTGCAGCTCACCTGCACATGGTATCATTCATGCCCCAAGCTCACACCAAAGTCCTGCCTGTCTTCTTCATGTTTAAGCTGCCACCAAGATCCTTCCTTTACACTTAGAATACACGATCTTTTCCACTGCCTCCTCTGTTTCCAGTTTAGAGTCTCTTCAATTAGGAACAATCGCCCTTTAAGAGTCTCACAGTTTCTGGATGGAGAGCTCTTAACTATACAAGACACACAAAAGGTGGGGAGGAGCACTCTCTGAACTTTATTTATTTTTTGGCAGAACTGGGGATTGAACTTAGGCCTTTGCGCTTGTCAGGGAAGCACTTATTCTACTGAGCCATCTCCTCGGCCCCCACTCTCTGAACTTTAAAGAAAATACTCATGCATGCGTGATATTTAAGCTTTCACATCACAACTGTGGTTCCCAAAAAGATAAAACTTGTCAGTTTGAATTCCTTCCATGGAAATCTATCCTCAATACTATGTTAGTTCAATTGTTCTATAAGCTTTACTTATTATTAGCAATTATTATTTGCAGTATGAGCTACATCTCCAGCCTTTTAAAATTTTTTTTTATTTTCAGAAAATGTCTTGGTAAGTGGCTAAGTTACCTAAATTAAGCTGGACTCAAATGTGTGACCCTCCTGCCCCAGCCTCCAGAGTGCATGGATTACAGTAATATACCAACACATCCAGTTAAGCTCTACTATTTTTAAACAAATGACAAGAGAATCTTAATGTGGCCTAAGTTCAAACTTGGCACCCAATGCGGTCCTGATGTATTTGGCTGACTCTGTCTCTTGATTGCTCAGCAGGAGTTCTGTGCTTATGCCATGGTCTCCCTCTGCACCGCTGCTCACCTGACCACTCTCACCTTCTCCCTGCCCAGTGCACAACCGACTCAATCCCCGCTCCTTGTAATGCATTTTGGGCTCACTGTGCACCTGCTGCTCAGCACTGGCCAACTCTCCCGCATACTCCTCAATCCTTCTCACACTGAGCAAATAATGAGTCTACTCTAAACAGTAGAAGTGACTATGGCAGAGATCTCAAGGAACGTTTACTAGTGCCTGTCACTATACTAAGTGTCTGGCGTGACGGCAAGACGAGACATAGTTCTTATTTCTGAACAGTATTTAAAAATTATTCTATCATTCCCTATGTTTCACCTATTATGTCTCACTTCCCAATGAGGATATAAAATCTCTAAGTGCCAGGATTGTCATATTTTATCATAAATGTTTAACATATTAATAACTGTAGCATAGGCACTCAATGAAGGCTGGCTGGATGGGAAATTTAGAAGGATCTATAACGAAACTTTGGTGTGGACCTTCAGGGTATTTAAGAATTCTATTAATAATTCTTTCCTGTAAGTATGAATTTTCATAATATCTACAAATAGCAATTTATTTCTAAAAGTGTCAACGCAGTTAGTATGATGACAAAGAATATTTTTCATAACATCTTTAAAATATTTAGTCATTATTATTTATATTAGTTACAGCAAAAGATTCAATTGTGATGATTCTTAGCTAAAATTCAACTCTATAATTACCATCTAGGTTAGGAAACCTTAGAAATCCTATGCTTTCTGTATATGTTTATTAGTATAGTTAATTCTACTTAGGAATTTATATTAAAAAGTGAATATGGTATAGTATTAAAAACTGAAAGAGTAAATGAGATTTTAATACCTTAAATTCTGATATTTATATACACATACAAATATATATGTATTCACTGCACATACTATGTTAACATAGTTGCTCAGATTTGTCTTCATAGCAGTGCTTCTGTAAATGCTTAATCATTATCCCAAAATATTTTTCATCTTTGAATTATATATAATTAAGTATCCACTCTTAAAATTAAATTACTAGGTATGTTAGCAAAACCCAATATTATATTCAGTTACTTAGAATAGTTGGAATTTTAAAGAAAGTCATTAACATTCTTACTTCGATCACAGTTTTCTATTGCTTGGGCAGCTTGTGATGGTTTTAAATATCGTACGTAGCCCAAACCTTTACTTTCTCCAGTGACTTTATTCTTAATAATGCTGCAATATTCGATATCTCCATACACCTATAAGAGTTAAAAGACATGATCTTAGGGGACTCAAACTTAGTAATTGAAGAGATTATTTCAGAACTTTAAATGTATGACTATTCATGCCTTGTGGCTGCTAGGGTGGAGTGTCAACTTGGCTGGCTTTGGGATCCACCTGGGGCACTGGAAGCTCTTATTTCTTGGTGCCTCAGTGTGTCAAGGAGGCATGGCCTTGGGAGGTCTCTGTCTAGCCCTTTGTCTCTTTGGCCCTGCCACTGTTTCCCTGTTCTGGCTCCCAGCTGTCATAAACTAAATAGCACTGTTCTGCCACACCCTCCAGCCATTATGCATCTGCCTAGGACCCAGCCAAAATTGTGGTCTGAATCCCCACAAAATGAGAGTTCCATTAAACTTCTTTGTTAAGTTGTGGTGGTCAGGTATCGTGCTTAAGCTTCTGCTCCTCTAAGTTGTGCATACCAGGAATTGTGGTTAGTGCCAGAAAACTGGTACAAAAAGTAAGGTCAGTACTTAACTTGAACTGACCATATGGTTTAGAAGCCTTTGGAACTGCTTTAGGAGAAGAATTGGGAAAAGTTTCAGATACAGGGTAGAGAAGTCATAGAACGCTGTACATATACCCTGATGGGTATCTCTGGTCAGTGCAAAGAAGATCTGAGTAATGACAAGAATCTGATAGTAATGACTAGGTTCAAGAATGTTTGGGTGGGAAGGAAGACTCCACTGGCAGTTGCAGTAGAGGTCATGAGTCCTACACTCTGGTAAAAGTTTGTCCCCATTTTGTCAGTGTCCTGAGACTTTTCAGGAGAGACTGAGATTAATAGTGAAGGAAATGTCAAGACAGCTCAGCATTAAGGCTGCAGCATGGGTACTGCTAACTGCTTTTAGTCAGACTTAGAGTAAGAATCAGGGGCAAAAGGTAGAATACAAAAACTTAAATTTTTGTTACAAAAGGAACCAAAGTGAAGTTGGGGCCAAAGGAGGTGTGGGTGCTGAAGAGATTACCAGCATTAAAAGAAACCAAGTATTTTGTACAGGGACAAGAGGATGCCTTATAGGATGGATCCCAGGAATCCACTCACTACACGAGTCCACCCATCACAGACCTAAGGATGCAAACTATCAACACTTTATCTAAAGAGAAGCCCTGGGATCCTGCTCAAGGAGGACCTCCTCAAAAATCTGAATTGTAAGATTTTTTTCACTATTCTCAGTCATCCAGCCTCTCAAGAGACTGCTACAGCCACGGTGTCTAAGAGCAGTGGCTACTGCTGCCACTAACATCAGAGCTTGGTAGCATCTCCATGATGCTGATTTTACTGGCATGCAGAATGAGGAGTTGTGGGGTCAAGGAGGCTTCCACCCAGGTTTCAAAGGAAGGCTTGTGAGGCCAGGCAAGGAGCCTCTGTAAGGGCAGTATATGAACCTGTGGGAATAAAGCTGAAGATACAGTAGAGAACCCAGCAAGTTGAAGGTGCCAGGAACATGGAATATCTGCCAAGGAAAGCTGCACATTATGAGTAGAACCAGTAAAAGAGGCTGTATGGGTTTCAACTGGCAATTCAGAGGGATAGGGCTGCCCATGCCTTCTGCAACTCACATTTTACTACCACATGCCCACTGCTAGACATGGTGCTATGAGGAATAATGTGTCCTGGTGGAACTGAGTCTTGATTTGGCCTGATTCTTTTTGGTCACCCTTCCTCCCTTTTATAATGGAAGTGTTTCCCCTATGCTATTGAACAGTAAGAATTATATTAACTTGTTATTTTCACAGAGGTTCTCAATTTAAGTATGTCTTGAGTCTCAGAAGAGTCTGACCTTCACTTTTGAAAAATAGTGAACAGCTAGGATTATATAACTCGTTTGTTATTTTCATAGAGGTTCTCAATTTAAGTTTGTCTTGAATCCCAGAAGAGAGTTTGACCTCAACTTTAGAAAAATAGAATTGTTGACTCTTGGGAAGAAACTGTTATGTTAACTATTTGTACACAGTATAGTCATATTAGGTTAGGCAGAATTATAAAGTTGCTAGTATTTCTATTTACAGATTAAGTATGGCTTTAAAAATATGTAATCAAGGGATATGATACAGTGGTTAGGATGTACATCAACTTGTTTACCTTTGGGACTCACCTGGGGCATTAGTGGAGCACATTTCTGGGTGTGTCTGGGTATGTTATGAAGGTATGGTCTGGCAGCATGCATGTATGTTTGTGTGTGTGTGTCTAGATGTCTAGTCCCTCACCCTTTGTTCCCTGGGCCTGTTTCCTTGTTCTGGTTCCTTCCACCATGATGTTTCCGTCTCACAGTCAGCTGACCACAGACTAAATCCCCTTAATACACGAGCCAAATTAAAGATTTCCTTTCGGATGTGGGTATCATGTATTTTTGTCTAGTTATGAGAAAGCGGATTAATGTACATATGCTTCTTGCTTACAATGAAATAAAGGCTTTCAGGACACAAGATTTTTTTTTTTAATTGCGTATTTCAAAGTGAAGGAAGCTGAGCTTTACAGACATCAAATAGTTTGCATAGATCACAGAGGAGGTAATTCACAAAGAGAACAGACTTGTATATGGTCTGGATAGCTTCAAATTCTTAGCTGTAGACAGGAGCAGAGGCTCTGGAACTGGGCTTTCTAGACTGAAACCTGGTCATACTAAACAGTCAACAGACATTAACTATAACTGTCTTCTAACAGGAGAACAGGTGAGCATGTACTTTTTTGGAGGAGAGTAAGTCCAAGTATATTTCTAAATCACTCAAAATACAAATCATCTACTTGAGAAATATGTACTAATATTTATTTGTAATGTTGGAAAAAATCCGGATAAAACTTCTTGGTATTGTTTATTTTAATAAATTCTTCTGTACTCAGTAAGTAACTTAATTACTGTACATTAAAGACTTAGTTGTTACTCAGAAAATAAGTTATAGATATAGAAAGAAAAATATTTTTCTTATGGTAAGTATGGAACATGTATTTTGACATGTTATTTTTGAGGTACTTTATTCAAATTTCACCTGGGGTAGAATAAGAAGTTTAAAAATCACTTTTTCCTGCTTGTTTATCTTTCTTGCATCTTGCCCACCATAGCATAAGTAGAAAAAAATTTAAAAAGTACAACTGAAAACAACTTAAACCCTTAATTTTTGTAGAAGTTTACCACTGCATATAAAAGTGAATGGCTAAAAACATGTAAGATTATCTTCAAATTTCATGTACTATTATCTATACTCAGAGGTAAAGCTGTTTCCTTCAATGTATTTCCCGCAGAGGCCCAAGTTTAGGACAAAAATTTATCAAATGATAAACCTTTCTAAAACAGACCACCACAAAAGCTTTTCTCTGCATAAATTGTCAACACACCATAGGCCCATAATTAATATTAGATAATATTGGCTGACACAATCATGCCTGGTGACTCATCTTCACATAAGTAGCAGATAATAAGTGGAAATGATAAGGAGGTGCTTTACAATTTTTAAGATTAAGAGCAGGATCCAGGCTCTGTGTTTAGATCTTAGCTCTAGCAGCACTTAATTATATGATCTTACTTCAAACTCCCTGAGCTTTGCATTTCCTGAATCTAACTTTTCATGACACTGTTTGGCAGGAAGTCACCCAATACTATCTCCAATGTTCAGTAACTATACAACAGCCTTTAAGAACTCAGTCACCACAAATGTTAGGTGATTAGAAAACACAAATACCTTAAATTTTTCCCGTAGATCTTCTTCTGTGTAGGACTTTGGTATCATAACAAAGATTCTTGTAAGCTCTTCATCTTCAACATCTCGGTGACTTCCAGATGATCGGGACTGAGCAATGAATACCTAAGAACACACAAGACCTCCAAATAATGCCAACTGCTTTCCTTAAAAATTAAGAATTGTATGTATGGAATTTAAATTAACTTACAACACAAAGTGAAAGGACCTTAGGAATGCCTTGGTTTTTCAAGAGTAATCTTTATTACTGCAATGACTGTTACATACCAATCTTTGCTTTTTTTCTCTGAATACTTGTTTTTCCACTTTTGATTAACAAAAGCAAGTTAGTGTTACTTAAAAAGAACATGTACCTTGCAGGTGTTGACATCATTCCATAGATACTTGTTATATATTTCATAGCTATCAAAACACTTCGTATCTTTATTTTTACTTATTCTACCAGATACTTAGAGAAGAATACAAAAGTCTGATTATGAATTTATCTTCTATCTTTTTGTATCTTTTGAGACAAGGTTTGATAAGTTGCCCAGGATGTCCTTGACCTTGTCCTTCTGCCTCTTACCTCAACCTTCTCATCACAGGTGTGCACCATGTGACTGACCCTGATCTTTTTCTCTTTAATAATGTCAATTGTGTTTTACTAGGGCATACAAATGAGATTTATTAGACAGCTTATAACGGATGCTTATTCTTATGAAATCACCCTATCTGATAAAATCCACTATGTGGAAGTCCATTTTTCTAACTGCATGCCAACTTTTGTATAGTTTTATTTTCAACCACTCACTACCTTTGTATTTAAAGCATGTCTCTTACAGTTATTTCATTGGCTCCTGTTTTTTTTTTTTTTTTTTTTTGTTTTAAGCCTGTCTTATAATCTGTTCCATTTAATTACTGTTTATTTCATTTATAATTAATGTAATTATTGATACAGCTGGGTTTAAATCTAAATGGTTTTCTACTAGTAATTTTTTTTTTTTTTTTTTTTTTGTCTTTTTGAGACAGGGTCTCACTGTGTAGTTCAGGCTGGCCTCGAGCTCACTTTGTAGCTGGTCTCGAACTCACAACAATCCTCCTGCCTCAGCCTCCCAAGTGCTGGGATTATAGGCATGCACCACCATGCCCGGCTCTACTAGTAATTTTTAGAAAAAGCTATCACAGCCATATTGATTCATCTCAGTGACAATCCAAATGATTTCACAGGTGAGCAGGAAAAGGCACAGGGTGATTTTTCTAATCTTGGCAATTTATTTTTGGTGAAACACTGTGATACTTAAGAGTACCCTGAATTTAATTTGGTTAGTAGGATTGCTTTTATCTAAATTCTAAATTTTTTTTGGCTTTGTGCTACATGCCAGAGGAATATTAAAATCTGGGACTAAGATTAAGATTGCAAATTTGTTTATTCAGCTATTAGGGTAGTAAATTTAAGGGCTAGGTTTTTATTACCTGGACATAACATAATTAACCTGATACACTGAGGTTTTGTGTGCACACAGACATATTCCTTTAAAGGGTGGCAGTATATGTTAACAAATTAGGAAGCAGCAACCCAATAGGATACTGGAACTTAAAAGTCATTTGGGATACTGGGTGGGGTGTGTTGGCACATGGCTGTAATCCCAGCACTTGGGAGGCTGAGGAAGGAGGACCACTGTGAGTTCCAGGCCACACTAAGCTATATACCAAGTTCAAGGCCAGTCTGGACTATCTAGTGAGACCCTGCTTCAGAAGAAATGAAACTCAAACAAGAAAGCCATGTAGGATTTTATAAATGTTGAGAAAAGAGAATACTAAAACCATAAGAAAAGGTCATAGGGCCAACCAAATAGCTCAGGGGATTAAAGTGCCTGCTTAGTCAGACGCAGCAGGGGGTTCAATTCCCGGTGCACTGAGATAGCAAATGAGACTGGGCATGGTGGCGCACGCCTGTAATTCCAGCTCTTGGGAGGCTGAATATAGGCAGATCATTGAGTCCGATCAATGTAATGAGACCCTATAGACCCTTTCCTAAAATACAGAGAGAGAGATTTTTGGTTGAAGCGGGTATTGAATTCAGGCCCTTGAACTTGCCAGAGAAGTGCTTATTCTACTGAGCCATCTCCCTGGCACCAATGTCATTATTTTTGCAAGAAAACCTGTCAGAGTTGGAGACATATCAGTACTTTATTTCATTTCTCCTTCCATAATTTGTACTGTATACCAAGCACCGTAGCGTATTGAAAAACACAGAAATGGACAAGTAGAAAATTACTCTAGTAGATGTAACAGTATAATGAATGTTAAGTAGGAAAACACAAAAGAGGGCAGCACTAAGTATATACATGCTAGAGGAAAAATAGAAGCCTCAGGTAAAGATGTTATCAGATCACCAATTTCCAAACTTTAGAGGTTGAAATGTCTAAAATTCTTGACAAAGAGCCATCCACGTAGAACAGAAGAGTAACTTCCCAATGGAAGATTTCTTTCCTCACACAGTTTTATCCTCCCGGGCAATAAATCTTCATAAACCTACAGGGTTGAGAATATAATTTTTCTTGTAGGGAAGTGGGATTTCAATTTGAAGCATTTTTCAGATACCTATGTGGTCTATGAAATCCTGTTACACTCAAAAGTAAAACAACCCACTCCATTAAGGTCATAACCGGAAAGAGATGAAAATTATCTGTGTGGTGCAGGACTCGACAAACCACAGCTGTTTTTGGTACAATCTATAAAAATTGATTTTACAGTTTTAAAGAGTTGTTGGCAGTAAGCAAAACAGGATATGACAGTCTGTTGTCCCCAAAGTATAAAATGTTCACCATGGGATCCTTTATTAAAAAAGTGTGTCAATCTCTGATACAGTATAGGATGTTGTCCTGCAATTGATTTCATTGATGGCCGTTCTGAGTCATTTAGTAGGATTGGGGAGTTGGTTATAAATCTATCTTTCTTCTTTTATCTCTATCAGTAATACTTAATGTATTTTGAGGCTCTACTGCGGGCCACACTCACACATGGAATTGCCAAGTTTTTGTTACTGTCTACTGGGTTGTGGTATATTATCTGGTTCTTTCTCTTTTGTCAATGGAAGTATGGCAAGACTTCCAGAGAGTCGAACTTCATTTACAAATCCTGATTAATAGTCTTCTCAATTTTTAGTAAATGAGAAAGAGAGAGAGAGAGAGAGAGAATTGAGGGTAACTTTACAAAAACTTTCAACATATGCAGCAACTACTTCTACACTGCTGAAGGGTATAACAGGATATGACACTAGAATCTCTAGCTAGATTCTAGATTCTCAGGATTGGGTACTTATTTGAACCAAGAGCTACTAAAGCTGTTACTTGCAATCAACTACTACAGAAAAACGTTGGCTACTGATGGCTTACCTCGTGCCAAGCACTGTGCTAAAAGGATAGAACACGGGAAACAATCCTGAAAACGATCCTTTGTCATTATCTTAATTTAACATAAAACTAAGTTTAGAAATTTAATATAAATACCAGTGGACTAAGCTAAGAGAAGGCAAAGAAACCTTCATTACAATGATTTGGCACCTCTTGGGGCAGTTATTTTGCCCTGCTTTCAAAGAAAAGTAGCAGTGGCCGAGTATATGTCACTCATATTTACACTGTTAGAGCTTATTTAAATAATTTAAAAATAATCACAACGGGGAGGGCACGTGCAGAGACAGAGTTCCTCACGGCAGGCAGAGTGAGCGGGCTGTGTACTCAGGAGTTGCTGGGAATGACAGTGTCACGGAGAGCGCTGCCCCAGCCCCGGCTGGCGAGGATTCGGCTTGGGGACCCTCCCCGCGCCCCGCCGGAGAGCGGCCAGCTGTGCGCGGCGTCCGCCCTGCCCTCTCCCCCCGCCCCGCGCCCGCACCTTGATGGGCTTAGTGTTGTTGGGCTCCAGGCACTGTCCGTGCATCTCCTCCATGGCCCTGCAGGCCTGCGAGCTGCGCGCGAACTTGATGAAGGCGATGCCCTTGGACTCCTTGGTGTGCTTGTCCCGCACCACCCAGATGTCCTGGATCTCGCCGAAGCGGGAGAAGCGCTCCCGCAGCACCGCCTCGGGCGTGTACTTGCTGATGACCAGGAAGATGCGGCTGTTGGGCGGCTCGTCCAGGCTGTCCACGCCCGGGCGGAAGCCGCTGACTCCGCCGCCCGCAGAGCTGCCAGCCTCGTCCATCATGCCGCACTTCGGCACGGGCGCCGGAACCCGGCCCTCCACGCCCTCTCAGCCTCGGCCTCGGTCTCCGCCTACTCGCCGGCTAGCCGCTCCGTTTCCGGAAAACCATAGAGTCAGGCGTCGGGCGATGTCCCGCCCCAGGAGTGCGGGCTTCCGGGAATAGCCTGCAGCGCCCCCTGGCGTAGCGGAGAACCCGCCCTGAGACCGAGTTTCCCTGCTCAGGAGCGGTTAAGTTAGCATCAGCACGTACCATGCTTGTTCCCGGAGATCAAAGCAGCTGAGCTGAAAACAAGGCTTTCCAAGCGATGGCTTTGCCTCGCTGTGATGCCAAGCCCAGGGATTTTTGCCCAAAATTTTACAATAGGACTTGTGAAAGATAGCCGACTTTAATCAAGTTGCTTGGGCCAAGGAGGGCCTTGATGTTATGAACTTGGACCTGAAAAATAGGGTCTTGAAATGGGGACTGTATTGAGAGGTAGTCTCCATCTGACTTCCATAAGACAAGTCGGAATTCAATAAGGGCATATATAATCAGGATCAGGAGGAGAATCAGTGCTAAGAAGGATTTTTTTTTTTTTTTTTTTAGTACCAAGGATCAAATTCAGGACCTTACCTTTGCCAGGCAGGCACTTATACCGCTGAGCTACCTCTGCATTTCCTAAGAAAGATTCTTGCTACATCTGCTTAACAGATAGCTCAGAGTAATAAAATGTTAGTGGGGACTAGAATCCAAGAGTGAGGACTGTCATTTAGTTGAGTTAGCGGAACTCCTGCTCAAACTGGATTCTACAATAACACAGAGCCCAAGATTGGACCTAATCAACTGTTTACTATGCTATATCTAAGGGAGAAAGTGTTAAAATAGCCAATCTCTTGTCACATAGCTAATAGTCTTCTATAACTAGGATCATATGGAGCTGCTTAATTTAGGAATCAAATGAAATACTATGTACGGTGGCCCAAAAGATATTAATTTAATTGTTCCATCCGACTATGGTGTTCCTCCCCCCCTTGATAATGTATAGTTGCTCGGTGGTAATTAAGATGCAAGACCTCTGGATTCAGAAGTATCCTGGATTTAGCAATAATGAGACTGCCACCATGTCATCGAGGTGCTGTTTAAGTAAATCGAGGAAGTATGTTGTTTGAACTTTCACTTCTCTTATCTGATCAAGATAAAGGAAAAGAACACTGGTAATTTCATTGATATGAATTAGTGCAGTTTTTGAGCAATACTATTTCCACACCAGTGCCATCTAGTGGAAAATTTACACTGTTCTTACACTGCTCTGACTGATCTGTCTATTCCTTGTAAAATAAGACTACTGATGTGTGTCAGGAAAAGTTTTAGGCTGATATTCAGGGAAGCTAGTTTTTCTCAAAAAGAAAGGGGGAGGGCATGCAAGGGAAGCAAAGTTTCTTCTTAAGCAAGCCATGAAATCCCACATATTTAAGAAAAATCAGAAATTTAGTTATAAATTACTAATATACAATGAGTATATGTTTTTCATAGCACTTAATTATTTTCAACAGATATTTGAGATATAATTCCCAAGTCATAATAATCCTCACTTCACATTTTGAAGTTTTCTATCACATATTTTTGGAATGCCCACAGAGTTTACAAGGGTCATTACAGTCAACTTTAGAGCATTTCATCATCAGTAATGACAGAATTGTCTTAATTTTGAAAATGAATAACATAGACTGAAATATTTGATGTATCTGAGAGGCTGAGGTGGAAAAGAATGACTATTTGAATTAAATTAGAGAAAACATGTGTTAGTACTAGGAGGTTAAGTTTTTTCAATGTTTTAAAATATGTATTCTACCCAGGCTTGTTGGTGTACTTCAGTACTCTGCGAAGCTGCAGCAGGAAGATTCTTCAGGCAGTTTTGTAGTGAAACCCCCTCTCACAGAAAGAAAAAGAAAGAGCTGGGAAGTAGCTCAAGAAGAACAAGGACTTAGGTTCGACTGCTAGGACTGAAAGATCAACAGATTTACTGTATATAAAGTAAGAGGTTCTTTGACATTTTTCCTCCTTCAAATATTATGAAAGCCAAGAACCTGGGGATTTAGTTCAGTGGTACAGTACTTTCCTAATACTTATGAGACTCTGTATTGAGTTCTCTGCCCTCTATAGAGGGGTATTATGACTAATTTGTTGCAATGCAAAGAGAAACAAGCAATCTTCTGTTAGTGCCTTCTAAAATCTCTAATTAAATGTGAGTACATTGACACTTGGTTAGTAATACTAGTCTTCATATATTACATTTAATTAAAATGCTTTGCTCTATTAGAAAATTTACTGTGGATTTGACCACTGTTACTTATTGGTGATCAATCAGTAACTTTTAGCTTGTTTTATTTATTTATTTATTTATTTATTTATTTATTTATTTATTGTATTTAGTACAGAGTCTAAAGGGTTTAAAGGGTCTCACTATGTAGATCAGACTCACAGTGATTCTCCTATGTTCAGATTCTCAAGTGCTGGGATTACAGGTGCATGCCACCAGGCCCAGTCTCAATCACCATCTCAGCCCTTCCCTGAGGTGGGGCCAACATGGCAGGCCAGGGATTGAACCCTAGTCCCTATGCTCTGCCTAAGCAGGTGCTTTAGTCTGCTGAGCTATCTGGCCAGCCCTTTTTTAGAAAGCTCTTTTCAAGTGAATATGGTCTAGAGCTTCAGTTTATTACATCTATAATGTATTGGCTATTAGTAATATGTGTAAGCACTTAGCTTGGCATGTTATAGGCAGTGAGGAAATTGTAGTTTCTTTCCTGAGTTTGCATACCTTTGTTAGAGTTTGAGAATAATATTTTGCCTCTGATCTCTTTTTGTTTTCTTTTTTTTTGCAGTGATTCGAACTGATGACATAAATCTTTTCAGTGTGTAGCTTGAAGGGCAGAAATATGGTAATCACTTAGAGTAACTCCATCCAAATAGCTGGTGATTCTGGCTATTTAAATTAAAATAAATTATTTTAAATTATGATTAAAAATAACACAATTGGTCTCATTTATGACTTCAAAATCTATTAGCAACTTAAAAAGGAGCCCACAGAATATTTCCATCACAGCAGAAAGGTCTATGGACAGCACTTCTCTAGAGAACTAGTATATGGGGTAAACTTCCAACTCAGTTAAACCACAACCTTGATGGTGAACCTGTTTTAGAAAATAATTTTAATATTTCTATTTCTCTGTCACAGCCTTATCCCTCACCTCACACTCAAGTAATTACATAACCACAAGTTTCTATTCCTCTGTGTGTGTGTTTTTTCTCTGGCGGTACTGGAGAATTTGTGCTCATGGCATGCACACATGGCAGGCAAGCACGGTATCACTAAGCTACATACCAGGCCTTTTTGCATCACTAGATTGCTCAGGTTGGCCTTCAACTTACTGTCCTCCTGCCTCAGCCTCCCAGAGTGCTGGAACGACACATGTGGCACAATGCCCAGCTCTGTTCCACTTTGGGCACCTTCAGACTTTGCTGTCAGGATTTTGTATTAATGCATTTTATGTAATTCACTTAATAATTTAGTTTACTGTATTTTGCATCTTGCTCTCCTGGAGTAACTCATGGAGAACTGGGGCAGTTGAGTTTCTGTGTTTGTACTCTTAACTTGCTTGGCATAAGACCTCACCCACTGGAGTGAATGCTCATTTTATTTTGTTTTTATTTATTTATTTATTTTTGGTAGAACCGGTGATTGAACTCAGGTCCTTGCGCTTTCCAGGCAAGCATTTATTCTCCTGTGCCATCTCCCCAGTCCGATGAGTGCTCATTTTATTGATGTGGCTTGATTCTTGTCACCAAATGCTCTTGGATCTTTTTATGTGTGCGTGGCCAGCTCAGCTGGCCCTGGGGCAGGACTGGCGTGGCAGGTGGTGCCAGGGATCAAACTGCGGTCCCTCAGCTTGCCTAAGCTTGCCTAGGCAGGTGCTTTAGACCACTGATCTATCTCACGGGCCTCCTTTCGGACCATTCTTAAAATATGGCATTACTACTTCCAGAAAGCCCTTCTCTACACTGAATATACATAAATCAAACTCTCTGCTTAATTAAAGGTGGAACACACAAAATAGTCTCCAGACCTGCCACGCAACTCGCTGCAGAAGACCTAGCCAGGGGCGGCTGCGCAGTAGGTCTCCAGGCTCCAGGCTCCGCGAGAGTTGGGGTCTTGCGGGATGTGGGGGCCAATCAGGAGCTTGGGCAGATACTACTCGGTCGCCCACCCGGAAGCGCGTGCTTGGCGGGGCTTGAGGCCCCTGCCAGCCACGGGACGGCTGTTTCCACCTGAGGGAGCAGGTACGTAAACACACAGATATGAATACTAACTCTGTCACAAGGGAGTTGTGCACATTAAGTGAGTTAATCTTTATAGGCTTAGAATACATCGGGCACTCAGTGAGTGCTTAAAGATGTTTGCTACCCTGTGTTTAGTGCTGGAATTACCACAGTTTTGGTGAGCAGTCTTTCTCACACTAATTGTCATTGTGCTTTTTTATTGAGACATTTCTTCTAGAATACTGTCTACTGGTAGAATGTCCTTTATAGGTCGAAATGTTTGCCCTTGATTTCTTGCCCCTTCCCTAGCTGCCATTGCTTCAGCTCTTTGTTTTAATGAACTTGAAGAGGGTGATAAGCATTTTCACGAGCATTAGTTTTCTGTGATTAAAGGTGGCAGCAACAGCAGTTTTAATGGTGACTAATACTGATAATTTGCACAATGAAAATAGAATTTCTTTTTACAAATGACTCTAGGTGAAATGTAGAGCTTATAAGTTGTTTCCCAAGTTGCTAGTTATGTTTGATTGGTATAGACAATTTGGTCTTCTGCCGTGTGTGTGTGTGTGTGTGTGTGTGTGTATGTAAATATTCCTTAGTCTCAAACACTAAATATTACTTAGATGGCATTGATATTTTGTCTTTGTAGATACAAATAGTTTGGTTACAATAAATGTGATTTGCTAAGAAACTATACATTTGCATTTGTGGCTTAGTGTTTCCCCTTTACGTTTTCTGTTTAAAGGCTCACTGAATTCTGAGCTTCTTTGTATATTTAAAAGAAATAATACATGTAAAAATAAAGTACATGTTTTAAGTGATGTTTGAAATTTTAAATTAAGCTTCTCTTGGATAAAATTAAATTTTCTTACCCTGTTTTCTATCAAACCTAACACACTGATAGCTTGTTTGTTTTTGATACTGACTGCTGAAAGCTACCATCTTCCTCTTAGGTGGATTATTAACACTGTTATGGACTTTCAAATAGATTTAAAAAAATTAAGAAGATAGTTTTTGGTAGGTATGGGGTATGCATCTTTAATCCCGGAGGATCACTACAAGTTCCAGGAGAGACTGGGATACATAGTGAATTTCTGAACTACACTGGGAAACATTGTCTGAAAAAAAAGATGATAGTCATAGTTTATTGTAATAAAATAATGGTCTTTCTCTGAGTAACAATGAACTTTAGTTGAACAGTGCATATATTTCAATATTGGTAAGTTAATGGCAACATTTTTTATTTTTTAGTGGTGTTTTATGGATGTATATATGCTTGGGACTGTATTGACAAAGAAATAGGTCTTTTCTTGATTTCTAAAATGGTAATTTGTTGTATTTAAGTCCACCCTAACCTCCACTTCCCTGGTACTTACTCTTATCAGAACAGGAAGAGCAGAAAAACAAAATCCAGGTGGTATATTTATTATCATACCACAGAATACTTTTTTTTTTCAGAACCAGGGATTGAACACAGGCCCTTGCACTTGCCAGGGAAGTGCTCATTCTACTGAGCCGTCTCCCCGGCCCCCAGAATACTTTTTTGGTAGGTTGGAATTACATTATATGTCATTTTTGATGCAAAGGGGATTAATTTAGTTCTATAACTTTTTGGGCAATCTTCACCAATATTTCTTCATACAAAATCTCATCTATATCTATATCTATCTATCCATATATATCTACACACACACTCACACATATATATATTCTACATATAGATAGATATTTGATACAGGATCTCACTACACAGCTTGGACTGGTAGTGATCCTCCTGGTTTCAGCCTCCCCAGCACTGGGATTACTGGCCTATGCCACTATGGCTGGCTCAGTGCACCTGGGGGTGGGGCCAGCACAGCATGTGGTGCCAGGGATCGAACCCTGGTCCCTGCACTTGCCTAGGCAAGTGCTTAGTCCACTGAGCTATGTTGCCAGCCCTTAAAATCTTCTATATATAAATTGATCATAAAAGAAAATCTTCTCTACTTGAAACAACATATTCTCTACTAATATTAAACATATATTAATGCTGAGTGAACTCCATAATGTTATTTTTCATCGATTTTTAGGAAATGCTTAATTTTGTCCAATACACTGATTTACAGTTAAAAGAGTAAAGTAAATGAGAAAATATTTTGATATAGTTTATTGTGACCTCACCCTATTCTGTATAATTTAAAAGTTTGCAGTTTCTACTACTGTAAGTATATACAAATGTTTAATAAATAACATTGTTAAACGCTTTTCAATTTTTTTTTTTTTTTTGTCTTTTTGAGACAGGGTCTCACTATGCAGTTCAGGCTGGCCTTAAGCTCACTTTGTAGCTCAGGCTGGTCTTGAACTCGCAACAATCCTCCTGCCTCAGCCTCCCAAGTGCTGGGATTACAGGCCTGCACCACCATGCCTGGCTACGCTTTTCAATTTTTATATCATTTTTAAGTAAGGGGATGCAAAATTAGGCTTGCATGTTTCACATGTTTTATAGAAACTGAAAGGGTAAATAAGACAGAAAATGTACAATAGATATTGAGAAAGGGGAAGGAAGTTCTCAAAAGGAGTGAGAAACAAATGAGGGACAGGAGAAAAGAAGGAAGAGAAAAGAAAGAATATGTATGTACAAGCTTTAAGATAGTTATACTACTACTAGTTGTTATGGCTCACTGAAAGGAAAGTTTTATACCTATACAGTTTGATTAATTTTTTCATGCCTGTATCTTGATATGTGCAACTACTTTGAAGATAACAATATTTAGTGTACATGTAGTATACTAACCATTGTCACTCTCTTACAAAATTTCTTGTTTCAAAATTTTATACTGGTTTTTATTGTTAGTTTTCTTTAAAATAAAAAGTCAAGGCCGGGCGTGGTGGCGCATGCCTGTAATCCCAGCACTTGGGAGGCTGAGGCAGGAGGATTATTGTGAGTTCAAGACCAGCTTGAGCTGCAAAGTGAGCATAAGGCCATCCTGAACTGCATAGTGAGACTCTGTCTCAAGAAGACATAAAATAAATAAATAAATAAATAAATAAAATAAAAAGTCAGGCCTACATGTTTCACATCACTTTTTAATGCATGTCTTTGTGGAAATAAAGAAGTAAGCAAGCCATTGTCTTGTTTAAATTAATAAACAGTAACTGTTCTGAAGCCACAGTAAAACCAAGTTTATACCAGTAGCAGTTTGTGAAGCAGCAATGACCAGAAATATAGGGTTTTTGTTTGTTTTGTCTTTAGGCAGGGTCTCATTGTGTAGTTCAGCCTGGCCTTGAGCACGCAGTGATCCTCCTGTGCTCAAGTGCTGTGATTACAGGCATGAGCCTCCACACCTGGTTTATGGCTAGAAATTTAAAATAAGGCTTCATAAGTTAGATGATTCCTTATAACATTGTTTTTGAGTACTCAGACTTTAAAGCACATATGCTTTAAATGATATGTTTGTGTTTTATGCCTGTAGCATTCACTTCAGTCAAAGTAATAGAATTTTTTTTCCCCTTCAGCTTTGCAAATTTGATATTTTCTTTGCTGTGTGGTTTAAGATTTCCTTGAGGAATATATAGGAGACGGTGAAGCATGGAAAATCTTTGGTCAACAGTATGTTCAATGCCACATACTGGAAGAAGGTGGCAAATACATGACAAGTACACATCTCTGGGACTTCTTTGGCAGAATTTTAAAATTTCTGATTAAAAGTAAAAAAAGATAAAAGCCAGCAATTGTAGGCCAGTCATTATTATTATTATTATTTTTTAAGAGCGGGCAGTTTCATTTCATAGAACAAGCAGTTACAATTTTAACATTGTGCTGGTCACTGGTTGGACACATTGTGCAATTTGCATTAGAACAAAATTAGAACAAAAGAAGCCAGGCATGGTGGCGCTCTGTAATCCCAGCACTTGGGAGGCTGAGGCAGGAGGATTGTTGTGAGTTCGAGACCAGCCTGAGCTACAAAGTGAGCTTAAGGCTAGCCTGAAATGCATAGTGAGACCCTGTCTCAAAAAAACAAACAAACAAAAATTAGAACAAAAGAAATAGAATATTAACAGGCTATGGTTAGAGTACAGGAGGGTTTGAGTCACAAGATGGAGTTTAAGTTTCTAAGATTTGGCTATCACAAATTGTGCTGCTATGAACACAGATACACATATATCACTATGATATGACATTTTTCAGTTCCTCCGGGAAAATTCCCAGTAGGGGGATAGCTGGTTTGAATGGGATTTCCAGTCTTAGTTTTTTAAGAGTCTCCACACTGATTTCCATAATGGTTGTACCAGTCTACATTCCCACCAGCAGTGGAGACGTGTTCCTCTTTCCCCACAGCCTCTCCAGCATTTGTTATTAGTTGATTTGCTTATGATAGGTATTCTTTCTGAGATGAGATGGTATCTCAGTGTTGTTTTAATTTGCATTTTACAGATGACTAGTGATGTGAAGCATTTTTTCATATATTTATTCACTTCTTTAATTTCATCCTCTGAGATGAAATTTCATCCTTTTTTTTCTTCTTTTTTTAACTTTTTTTAAATTTTTTTTGAAGTACAAATATCAGTGAGACAGTTTTAAGACACCTGAACAAGAAGTCTTATTATATGACAAGAAAGCATATAACTTGACATTATAATAATTACCTAATTTCCATCATTAGGGGCTGGGTAATGGCTCAGTGGAATAAGCGCTTCCCTGGCAAGTGCAAGGGCCTGTGTTCAATCCCTGGTTCTGCTACAAAAAAAAAAAAAAAAA
>PVKA01011849.1:0-59553 GCA_004027165.1 Ctenomys sociabilis
AAGAAGAAGAAGAAGAAGAAGAAGAAGAAGAAGAAGAAGAAGAAGAAGAAGAAGAAGAAGAAGAAGAAGAAGAAGAAGAAAAGAAAGATAGGAATGAATATTTGATAAAGGGAAATAGTGAATATTTGACCAACACTCACCCAAATTAGTAGTCAAGGAGATGGCAGTATGAAGCAATTTTTCACCATGTATTCAAATGAAGCTTTCTTGGAATGCATGCTAGTAGAAGTGCATTGTGAAGGATCAAGGATTTTTGAATGGAACATGCCATTTTACTAAAGGCCTAATACTTTCTTAGGATAAAAGGAAAGTTAAAAAATACAGATATCACAAAAACCACATTTATCTACTCATTCCAGTTTTGAGTTAACAGTATTGCTTTTTATCTAGTTTTTGTATGTGTTAGACATTTCCATTATAAATATGTATGGCATTATTTTGTAATCCAGCCAGAGCTAACATGTTTCAAGCTTGGCAAAATCTTGGGCTACATTTTTGTGCTTTTAGCCAGAGAACAGATTCCAAGACTGTATCAAGAGAAACAGAAGTGGTCATGACTTCAAAATACCTCTTACCTATGAGCAATTCAAAGACATACTTCACAAATCAGAATTCTCTTTTTTATGAATTAGAGTTCTTCTTCTTTACTCTCTTTTTTTCCCTTTAAACTGATGAGGTTGTTTGTGTCTGTAGTAGTTGTGCCAGATGGAAAGGTTTCCTCATTAGAGGCAGCTGTTTTTGCAAATTACCTCACTACCGCATAATGACAGAGTTGCAACAGCCTACTGATGAAAACTTTTTTTCTTCCCAGTGAGATCATGAAAACTAGAAACAATTTCAATGAGATTTTTTATTTACATTGGAAATGGTTCAGTCAGACACATGGGTGAGGGTGATAAGATGAGGTATTTTCCATACATATTTCATTCAATATTTATATATAACAGTATAAATATAGGATATAGATTTATAATTTGATTTCTTTCAACTAATGGATTCATTATCTTTAGTGAATGATCTCATTAGTTTCTTAAGTATGAATAATTTTACTGGGGAAGATTTTTCCCTTTATTATATTTCATTTTAAGTGAACCTGCATGTGCTTGCATTCACACGCATGCACACACACACACACACACACACACACACACACACACACACACACGCCTTATATATGATCATAGATATTTCTTTCATATTGGAGCCTCACAGCTATAAAATTTTTCCTGAGATGCTTATAAGGGAGTTGCCTTGCCTTACAAAATCATTCTAGTTCTTCAGAGTAAATTTCCTCTCTGGAATACAGTAAGGCCTGCTGTATACTGGATTTCTACTGTTGCACATAATTTTAACAAGGTTATAAATTCACAAATGACATTTAATTATAAAGTGCTTATATATGCGTGTCTCTGTGAATATCTGCAGTCTCCCTTTAACCTCATGACAACTTTCTGAAGTAAATTTCCATTTAACAGAGTGAAATTTTCAAGTTTACTATGTCTGATGACTCACTAGGCTAATTAAATTTTAAGTCCTGAAGTGACTCAAGAGAACCTTGGTCAATGTCTAACTTCCGAGGGGCTTCCAATTTCAATCACAAAAGTTAGAAATATCCACCAGAAGTATAAACCACTTTTAAAAAGATGTCTATTTATCTGTCTATCTCTCCATCTATCTACTATCTATCATCTATCTATCTATCTATCTATCTATCTATCTATCTATCTACTATCTATCATCTATCTATTTTACTTCTGTATCATAATAATCATGTGTCCAAACTTTTTTGTCTCTCTTCTTTTCCACAACATCTCTGTGGGTGTCTATGACTATTATCACATAATTTATTGCAAGAATTGACACTAAGTGGCTTAATGGAAAAATTATCAAGGCCTTCATCACACACAGTGGGGTTTTCATGATGAAACATTGACACAAAAATACCACTATCATTCGGAATCAGTTTTTATTACCACAAGTGCAGGGACTATTGTAAGGCAAAGCTAGATGCTAAAAATGCCTTTTAATGCTAGAATTGAGCCAGAGATATTTACAAACTGTATTTTATAAAGACTTAAATTCATGTAATCACTATATAGACATTTTAAATTAATTTTATTGTATTTTTTAGTAATTTTATTGAGAAACAAATAGCAATGAGACAATTTCAAAGAGGTTAGTAGGACAGTTTCAATAATTAGTACATTGCATGTTTTCTTTGTAGTGTTTATTCATAGTACAAGATGCAGACATGATATCCTGTCTAAGCACTATTAGTACAAATCTTTCTTCTCATTGAATTAAGAAAAAGTAGCTGTATATCTATCCTATTTTGATTATACAGATACAAAATGGTCCTTCACTTGAATCCCCTTTTTTGTTTAGTTTTGTCAAGAATGGGTATTCCATTGATATTTAACTATTGTAAGTGTGTGAATCAGTAAATAATCCAATCTAGTCCAGTAGTTCATAATAGTAGTGGGATAAACATCGGTAGGCTCTGCAAAGACATTTATTTCTTAACATGTTTCCTCTTGAGCATATACATACATATGAACATGCACACATGCATATATGTGCTATGCATTCAATTGTTCTACCTCTTCAGTATTTTCAGGTTGAAATACTCACTCCTGATGTCAAGGTATCTAGAGAAGGGGTTTTGGGCAGGTAACTGGGTCCTGCGAATGGACTAAGAATAGAGCTGGAAGTGTCTGTGAATCAAGACTGTAGAGTTAGCGCCTCCTCTTTCTCTCTCTACAACCTGAGAAATCCTGGGAGAGGGTCAGTTCCTGAATCTACCACCCCTCCCACCTGACCTCAGGCTTCCGGCCTCCAGAATGATGAGAAATAAGTATTTGTTGCTTAAGATAGGCAGTCTTTTTATGGTATTTTTTACTTATTATTTTATTGTGTTAACTGCAGCTAACATGAGTTCTAAGCACTGGAAAACTTTTAAGCATGCAATGTGGTGTTGTTCACCAGACACACAATGTTATTCAGTAAATCTGTGAAATTCATCTTGCTTAACTGAAATGTTACACGTGGTGAAACTCATTTTCCTCCCCTGCAGCACTTTCAACTGCCATTCTACTCTTTGGTATATCAATTTGACTACTTCAGATAATTCATATGAGTAGAATGAGACAGTATTGGCTTTTGTGCAACTGTCTTATTTCTCTGGGCTTAACATTCGTGAACTTTACCCATTTTGCCACATACTGCCGAATCTCCTTGGGTTTAAGGCTGAATACTATTCTATCCCTTTGGGTGTGAATTTCAAATTTTGTTTACCCGTTCATTTGTTCATCAAAATTAGGTTGTTTCAAGACCTTAACTATGAACAATGGGATACTAATGTCTCTTTGGCACCCTTACTTCACTTCTTTTATATAAATGCACAGAGATGAACTTGAGGAACCATATCGTAGTTCCATTTTTAATTTTTTTGCAGAAACTCTATGCTATTTTTCTGTGGTATTCTTCTTATGGCATCTGGAAATGACTGACCATATATATATATAGATATAAAATCACACATGAGACTAGAATTTATGCATATACAGATACATGTAAATATGAACACGTATAGTTACCAGATGGCCAGTAGCTGAAGATAATAAATTTCGGTTGTTCCTTGACTCCTTAACAAACCTGCAATGTTAGGGTTCCCCTTTGAAAAAAAATGGTAGGGTTCTCACGACAGTATGGGGAGGCTGCCATGTGCGCTACTGGACGGTAAGCACAGCAGGAGGACCGCTGGCTTCCTGAACCTAGAGAAGCAACGGGTGTGTGATAGAGCCAGGCAGCCTCCCACAAGCCACAAAGGCCTTCTGCTGATCAGGGAATTTCTGCTGCTTCTTGAACAATGCCTGCAAGATGTGTTTCCCACTTCTCACACTTTTACATTCTCTTAAAATACAATAGGCGTCAGAGGCAACAGTGCTGTCATGGGAGCCAAGCATGTTGTCATGGCTGGTAGAAATGGAAGTAGATCACAGAGTGAAAGCTGGCTTCCAGAATCAAAGAGTAGGTTAAAAAATAGGGGAACAATTCCTGCCTCTACTGGCAAATGTTACTGCCTGGACTAAGGCTTCCTTTCATCTGTACCTTAGAGTTTTAAAGCAAACTTACGAATTTTAAGCCTACTTTACTTCCATTGCTCTTAACACCTTGCGCTTTCCTACCTTGTTTATTCATGAAGCACAAAGTCTCCATTTTCTTTAGTTGCAAATCTCCTAAAAGAGTTTTGTGTGCAAAGGTCATGGCTGGGACACCTTCTGGAGACTTTTAGGTATGTTTGCTGCTAAGCATTTGTTTAGGGGCAAATGACAAAGCTAATGGGTAAAATGTAAATTTCCAGAAGTTCTGCCATGGCTGACAAGTGAGGACAGCACTCTTGACAAGGCAGGACAAGGCAGGACACCAAAGCCCAGCACTGGGCTGGTTAGTTACATGAGGGCTGAAACTGACTTTCGTTCCATTAATTGAGAATGGGTTTCTGGTAGTTTACTTTATCCTTATTTATTATAGATACAAAATTACTCAAAATTCCCAGAATCCTCAGACAGTATGTGTTTTTGAATATTCAGCATAAGTTCTTCCTGCATAGTGCCCATTGTCTTACCCTTGGCTTCTTTTGTTCCCCAGTACGTCTGGTTTATCTATCAAGCTTTTCTTCCCCACCTTCTTCCTCTTCTCCTTCTCCTTTTTCTCTTCCTCCTCCTTTTTCTCTTCTTCCTTCTCCTCCTCCTTGTCCTTCTTTTTCTCATTTTTCTTCTTCTTGCTTGTTTATTTACATTGCATTTACAATGTGGTCTTCTTAGATTATTCTTTGCAGGAGTTCAGTATCTTCCTTAATGTTTCAGTTTTGTCATTGACAAATCCAGCTCCTTCTCACCTCATTCATCTTCTGTGTTGTTAATAAATATATCAGAGAACAGTCGTTCTAGTATTGATTGATCCCAAGGGAACTTGCCTATTAATCACTCCCGTCTTCAGGTTATCTGTTTATTCTAACTCCTTTTGTTCTCTCGCTATGATCCTTTTATGTGCAGACTTTAAAGACTGACACCATGATAGTTTATTTTAACATTTTTAGCATTGCTTATGAACTGCAGCTTCCATAACTTCCATGATTGCGTCTTGGAGTCTGAGACTGTTCCTATGGATGGTGAAAGTTTGGCTTCCTTATGCACACAGTCTATCTTTCACCCTGAGGCAAAGCAGGTGCCATGGCCTGTCACAGAGAAGAATAATTAGCACATTTACTAACTGAGTCAGATTAAGACATCCAATGTTGACTCTACTGGAAGATTTTTGTTGAGTTCTACTCTAAGGAAGTGCCTGTTAGTAAGTGACACTGTGTTTGATTTTCATACATCATACATTGTTCCACCATCTTATGACTTGGCCTCAGTCATCTTTCATACAAACCCGCTGATAAAAAAGCTAAAATTTCTAAGCCTACAGATAAAAATACCTACAAGTGATAGAGTTACAAGAACATAAAACTGAAGCAATTATTTTTGCTATCTTTGTTGTCAAAATGTTGAACTTAATAAATGCTTCATTTTTTAAAACATTTCTTATAGTGAATCAACTTGTCCTCTTTAACAACTCATACACTTCATATTAAGGATATAAATTTATAAACTTTCCAAACACACAGATTAACAAAAATATTTAAAATCATGTTTTTGTTCATTACACCTAGAGAATATGCAAATACTTTGCTATGGCCTGAAACCTTATTGCCCGGTTGCACCACTGGGTTGGTGTCCGAACTGTGCTGAGCCTCGTGTGACAGCGGTGGGGGTGCTTGTGTCTCCCTAGCCTAAATATGTGGTGCTGGGCCGGGCGTGGTGGCACAGGCCTATAATCCCAGCACTTGGGAGGCAGAGGCAGGAGGATTGTTGTGAGTTTGAGACCAGCTTGAACTACAAAGTGAGCTTAAGGCCAGCCTGAACTGCATAGTGAGACCCTGTCTCAAAATAAATAAATAAATAAATAAATAAATAAATAAATAAATAAATAAATAAAATAAAGATGCGGTGCTACCAGCCCCCATTCCCAGCAAATGCCCTGGAGACTGTCAAAGTGAAGGATGTCCTTGCCCCTCCTTCTGAATGTTCAAAGGGGACCCGACCCTCAAATGTTTGCAGCTTGGACTTACTGATAACTTGTTCTACCTATCTCACATTGGGCACTTATGAAGAGCAATAAAGCCCTCTCTCTGTCCCAATCTGCTCACTTTATGACACTACCTGGCAGATGTCTAAAACTCACACTGCTCTAAAGTCAATATTGTTCATTGTTATGTTGATAATGACAGTAAAAGTGTTATTATTATGGCAGCTTACAGGCTAAACTGCTGCCTGTGATTTCAATGTTTCAATGACTGAAACATGATTTCAATGCTTCTAGAATCATTTGTACAAAGAATTGCTATTCTCATTACATGTTCTCCAGTACAGTGATCGCAAGAAAGTTTAAAAACTTGTGCAAAGCTGAACTTTGACCCTGGAAGGGGCTGATCCTGAGTTGTTGGGTTAGTTTAATTCTAAGATTTTTCTACCTGAAAAGCTTGACAAACTATCTAACCATCTGGGGGCTTCTGCATAAATGCCAATAAGAATTTATGAGTCACAACAAAAAGTAATATTTGCTCTCTTTCTACATGTGTGATTGAGAAGCCATGATGTTTATCCAGAAAAATCTTTCTAAGACACATCACTTACTCTTTTGCATCCATACCAAGGCCACCCAGGGACAGCCTCACATCTGCTGGGGACACTTGGGTTTTGGAATAGGACAAATCTGGGCTTTGATCTGAGCCTGCTGACTTCCCAGTTGTGTGACCCTCACCAAAAATTAAACCTCTTGGAACCTCTATTTGTTTCTCTGTGGAAACTGGAAACAATACCAGCGACTGCATGGCACTATTCTGTCAAAGAAGTGAGATGATGAATGTCAAGCCCCAAGATGAAAATAACAATTACTCTCCATTATGGTAAGTCTGAGCTGTGGTGATTATTTCCATTTGCTTTATGGATTCTTTTGTTCCAAGGAAGCAGGACAAAGAGCAGACTGAAGTGTCTGCTAACAGAGTCGGTTAGGCTGGAATAGACAGCTGCTGATTCTTGTGCTCTGGCTGCTGGGCCAGAGGAGTAGGCTGTGGCAGCCAGGAGCAACCTGCTCTGCAGCCCCCCCTTCCTCCTGTCATCCTACCTGCCAGAGTGAGTGCGTGGGTTTCGCGCTAGACGTGCAGGTTTGGGCTCCCGTGGCCAGGCTATGCACACACTCTGAGCAGAGCGGCAGACACAAGATAAGGAGGGTGGTGCTGGACTTTGGAGTCCCCCATGTCTTGTAGCAACAAGAATCCAGGCCCGTGGCGCATTTCTGGGCATATTCCAGTCTGGGGAAAGGAAGGTGACCCCTGGTCAAGCTTTACACCCTGGAAGGTATACCACAACAGAGGTTTGGGGCCTAATGTCAGTATTTCTAAGGTCTGTCTGTGAGATCTGTGGTAAGTAGATGTGCCTTATTTTGTCTTCCTCCAAAATGGGCATAGCAAGCCCAAATCACTGTGCTGTGGAGAGAACAGAGGAATCAAAAGAAAACCTCCATAAAGTGGGCTGCTCTGGCTACACTCACCTTTAAATCCTTCCTGCTCTACCAGATCTGGTACTACCTCAAGAAGCAGAAGATGGCGATGGTGATGGTGATGATGGTGCTAACCTCTGTGGTTCCTCAAACTAGGAAACAGTAGCAAAAGAAATGAAGTGATTTTCTTAGGGCTGCCTGGCAAGCTACCATGGAAGAGTTCACCTAGAGCCCTTTCCTAACCCTGTGCTTCCTCTCCCAGGAGCACAGAGCCCTGCCCATGAACCTCAAGCTTACGCATTTAGCACATGGTCTCTTCATTCTCAACAGGAGCTGTTACCTGACAAGTTGAAAACCCATCCTCTCATACCTTGCCTCTTTTTTCACTAATAGTGATAGGCATGGGAATAGTCCTCAGAGCCTGGGAAGAGTCCTCTGTGACTATTCTCCTCTTAGTTACCCTCTTGCTCCAGTGTACGTATTAAGCAGGAATATATGTCTCTCACACCTTTGTTACCCCACCACACCTACTTTGTGTGTATATGTATTTTCATTGAATGAGTAAGATTTTTTTTTCTGATACTGGGGATTGAACTCAGTATTGAACTGTGCTTGCTAAGCAAGAGCTTATTCTGTTGAGCTATCTACCTGGCCCCAACATTTTCTTTTTTGAGATAGCTTCTATAAGTTGGAGGCAAACGAAATGCTGGCTGTACTACTGTCATATATGTGATTCAGGCTGGCCTTTCACTCACTATGCAGCTCAGGCTGGACTAGAACTCTCCTGGTGATCCTCCTGCTTCAGCCTTCCTAGTATGGGAACTACAAGATTTATTTTCATATACCCCCTGGCCCTGCAAACCTGCCATCTTTTATTGAAACAATGATAATAGTACAACTTTCCTGCTTTCTCATATTTGAAAAGTGGCTTCACTGAACTGCCATAAGACAACACGATATAGAACCCATAACAATAGCTGCTATACTTTACATGCTTATTCTAATCATATATTTTATTGAAAGCCATGTACTTCTTATAGCTGGCATTTCATTTGTCTCCATCTTATAGAAATTGCTGCTGCAGTGATGGGAACGCTGAAGTTAATGGTCTTTTCCATATTCCTTCTTAGGTTCAAAGAAAGAAGGAGGAGATAGAGAAAGAGAGAGAGAGAAATCACACAGTCATTTCCAGCCATTTGTGTTAAAATACAAAAGAAAACACACAGTCAGAAATGGTATGCCAGGCAGCCTGCATTAATATTTATCTTGGCATTAATATTGATAAGCAGCTACTTTGTAGCTGAGTCTTGTGCCTCTCCGATGTCCTCAAGCTCATGTTATTCAAGCTGGTGGCCATTAGCTCACGTCTCTCTCTGTATCCAGAGCCTCTGAGAGGCTTGGCCAGCGTCCAACTCACTTATGCTTAAATGGACACTCAAGCTCTGACGGACACACAGCTAAATAGAGGCCAATAATTCAATACAGTAGGACTGCACTGGGGCTGCTAGTAAATCCATCAAGCAGTAAATATCATCTGAAGCCAATGCAAGCTTTTATCTTTCCAATTTTTTGTGTGTCTGAGCAAAGCCCAGGCATTCAGCGAATCATGTAATTTATTCTGCAATGCCAAGCCTGGGCTGTCTCAGACATCATATTGACTTTTTTTTTCCATCTGTCAGGGGCAGTCAGAAGCTCTGCTATTGTGAGAGCGCATCACATTACATCTATTTATTTATTTATTTCCGCTGCTGCTTCTTTGTAGCACGATTGGGCAAGAACACATTATCTCAGATCAACGAATCCTAAGAAAAGCATCTGAACATCATTACGACAGCATGTTAAACATTTGTCCTACCCAGTTTGTTAAATCAGCAAATGCATTTCCAGTAAATACTTGTAATTGTTCATAAAGGGCTCCCTACTGCAGGGTTTTACTAAGCTGAAAATATGGCCTATTATTTTCTCCTGCTCTTTAGGTCAACAGTGATGCCAATATATTGCAAATAATGTTGAACAGCTGGTGTATTGACTTCGTGTGTCTGTGTGTGTGTGTGTTGCTCCCAGTATTTCTGAATGTTGCACACACATTTTGTGTACATGGAAATGATTATGTAGGTCAATATTATATAAACTACTGCATATTAATGTCATATTAATTGATTTATGATTTACAGTGGTTGAAACATAGCTTGCTTCCCAATAAAAATTAGAAATAGAACAAAGCTATTCTAGTTGCTGTTTCTGTCTTCTTGAAAAATTAAAGAGTATAATTCTTAGAGTTAGATCTTATTCCCGATTCCTTTAGTTTCTTCCATGAAACCTAACAACTGGGGAAAGCAACAAGAAGAAAATGGATTTCCCCTAAATCCCTCCCTCTGTAAGGAGCTCTGAGACTGCAAAGGCCAGACTCAGCCACCTGACACACCATGCTCGGATGGCACCACCCAAGCACAGCTGTTTTCCCACTACAACATTCCCCACAGCCACCAGCGCTTTCTGGAAAGCCAGTGGCTAAATTCCTGACATCCAGCTGGACCCTGAGTTCCATTTAGATTTGATGAGGGTGTCCCACTCTGAAAATAAGTTTCATGATCATCTCTATGTAAATATGGGTCAGAGATCCAGCTCCTTGAAGCACTGGCAGAGGCTGTACAGAAATTACCTGTGTTGTTTGCCCAAGTTGTTATAACAACATTTAGTCAAAAAAGAACAGACTTTTAAAACATATAGCCATAAATAAGGTAATTAATTTTTTAGAAGGCAGCAGAATTGACATTGTCATAGGGACCTAATTTCTTTATAAGTATGATTAATATTTTTATAATAACAACCCATTCTTTTGGAAGGCTTGATTTTTTGGAAAAAAAAATACTTGTTGGCACATGACAGAAAATATCTTCCTAATTGTGATAAATGACTTGCATTTTACATTTCATTATTAAATGTTACTACCTCAGAATATATCAATTTGACTTCCACAGACACATGTGATCAAGACAATCTGGGTAAACCTGAGTTTTATTCTGAGATTGGATAGAAACACTGCTCATGTGCTGAATGTGGAGTTAGGTGCAGTCTTTCCCTCCACATGGGAGACAGCATCAATAGCTATGGCTCAATTTCCTTTTATTAACCTTCAGTTAGAAAGGCCTGTGCTGTACACACTGTTTTTCAGTATTCCAGAGAGCAGTCACACTGTCTTTTTAAAGAAACACATTAAAAGGCAGCTTACTGAGCCACTTTCTAACACCTGAGAGCAATTAATGTAAGCAGAGACAGGAAACATCATCAATTATTTAAAACAAAATGAATATGTAATGTTGACCTTCTCCAACTGCCATCAGTTTTATACTTACACCTGAATAGACTCAAGGGAGCACAAAATCTATGACACGTCACACTGCAATCTGCAGGGAGGCAGGCACTGGTTACTGAGAGGGCTCAGCTGTCTGAGGTCCAACACAGATAGAGGGGTGAGAGTGCTCCTGTCAGCTGGTCTGGAAAGACAGGGCCTCCAGATGCAAGGGTCTTTATGAGGCGAGGTCAAGACTATGATGATTGCCACAACTGCGGGCTGGGGCACTGGGCAGGAAAACTTATAGAAACAAGGCAGTGTGCCCTCAGAACTGGATTCTTTGAATCTGGCACCATGCAACTTCTGGCTGTTCCCCAAAGTCAAAATGATCATGAAAAGTCAATGTATTGAATGTATTCAGAGCATGGAGGCAGCCAGGACACTGCAACTAAAGATGCTTGCAAAAGAGGATTTCCAGAACTGCTGTAGACAGTGCTAAGAACAAAGTGCTACGTGTGTTCAAAGTGAAAAGAAGCATTTTGCGGCAGACATAGGGACAGAGCTAATGCCAGCATGTCTTTTCTCATAAATATGTTTACAATTGAAGCATCTGTCGTTGTTGTCAGTTGCATCTCGTATGTCACCACCTGGGACAAGCAGCGTCACGTATGAACACTCCATGCACACCAGTCTTAAATGTATGCTTTATTTGATTTTAATATTTTTATTTTGTTTTCTCACTATTTTAAAAAGGAGGGCTAAATACCTGTCATTACATTTCTGAATGTCTCTCTCCGTTTATAAACACACATATCCATTATATCAATTTATTCACATAAGATATCCTTTTCTTTCTTTCTTCTTTTTTAGCATTATCATTCTATATGCTGTGGGAAAAAGTGAGTGTAGGCCATGTTCATTTTGAATTCCACATTTCCTTTGTGAACAAAGGGCTTCTCTGTAAATATGAAAGCTTATGTGTTATCTCAGGGCAGTGTCACTGACGGGAGGTTAGGGGCAGACATATCAAGGGACCCGGGCTTTATTACCTAACATAATCACCATTCATGACATATGGCAGGAGGCAAGATCTGGCCCAGCCATGGCCAGAGATTTCAGAGCAAAGCCTGTTACACACAAAGTACAAAAAGTCCTTTGTGGCTTCTGAAGCTAAACAAAGCTTGAAATGCTGGTGTCTTTTTGCCCCCTAACTTGAGTTAGTGAGTCTAAGAAAATCTACGGAGGTCTCATGCAGAGTGACCCTCAGTTATGAAGAGGTCATCCTCTGAGATTCCTTCTGCAGACATTCTGTAGGTGGGCTAATGGGCTCAGTTTGTAAGTCCTAGTCACGAACGCAAAAATGAAAGCTGATTTTTTCATTTCTGGGACCAGAGTCCTCATAGAACAATCCTCAGACTACTGCTGAGATGTTCCTCCAACTTTCTATCAATAAGCTTTTCTCTTTTAGGAGGCCATCCATTCAAATTGGCACAAAGTGTAATAAAAATGTTTCACTCAAGAAGTTTACATAAGAAGGAGGAGTCATCTGCTAGTGCTAGTTATAAAGAAGACAGCAGAGCATTCTTTGTGCATATCTTCACAACCCCCAGCTCAAAAGGCCTTCACCCTCCTAACATGGCGTTGTGCACCTCCAACTTCAGCAGGAGCCAGTGGCTTCCAGGGGTGAGCTAGCAGGAAGCACGGTTTCTCAACTCCCTTCTTGATCTAGTATTTCCCCTCTGACAAAGAAATGGTGCCAGGCTTAACGCAGCCATGCCCAGCACCAAAGCTGCGGTGAGGCAAACAGAACTCAGGAGACCATCTTTTCACGCAGAAATTTCCTACTTATTAGTCAGCTGCACAGCAAGGAAGGGACATCACTATTACCGTGTGGGGTCGGGTAGGCACAGGGCTAAGCCCTCAACAGGTCTACCTGGGTATCCAAATCCAGTTCACTCAGTGATAGGTAAACTACAGTGTTCATATTGGCATGTGAGTAATAACAAAGAACAAAATGCTGTTATTTTGATTGAAGAATGGCAAATAAACATGCTAGCAACAACAGACTACAAAATTTATGATTCTAAGAAATTGAGGGGTTTTGTTCAGTCAGGATAAAAAACCCAGGAAGATGTACCTGTATTCCAAAGATAAAGTTTAAAACAAAATTTTTTCCTATGTCCCATGTTGCTGAGGGCTGCAGAGTCTAGAAAACATGAAACTAGAGAGATATTCCTAGGTATGGGTTTTCAAGCAAAATTTTAAAGCATGCAGTAAATGAAACTTTTTCACTGCAATCGTTGTGCAAATCTCTGTGTATGCAAAAGAATGTTCTCTGAGTTTACGCCCTTGAGTCAGCATAGGACTGTTCTCCATGAAGAGATGGGGATTATTGTTTGCAATGTGAGTCCTACCTATGCAGACATAGCTCTGAAAGGCAGGTGATATGACAGGAGCAGACAGCAGCTGGATACTATCATGGGGGATGGTGTTATGGTTTGTGTCTAGTTGTCATAGAGTTTGTGATGAACTTATGATTCACTGGGATTATAGGTGTGAGTGCTGCTGGGATTATGGGTGTGAGTGCTACTAGGATTATGGGTGTGAGTCCTGCACCCAGCCTGGGGCAGATGAATGCAAAGTAAGGGAGACAGACTTGCTCTCTGGCACCAGTGTTGCTGTTACTCCTCCCATTTGCTCTTGCTCTCTTGCTGTTTTCCAGCACTATGAATGGCTGTTCTCCGCCATGTGCCGCTCTGCCTTGGTGCCAGCTGAGTATGGACCAAAGCCTGAACTGACTGTGAGCTAAATAAAACTTTCTTTCTTTTACCTTTGCTGTTGGATATTTGTCACAGCAATGAGAGAAGAGTAACTGAGACAGACGGACGCCTCCCTCCCTCAGATCAAGGAAGAGTCTGAGAAGGTTTCACCTGAAATCTCTTACCAATCAGGCAGCCACTTAGTTTGGTGCTGATGTGAGTAATACTAGACAGTAGGAACAAGGGGTGCTGGGGTCATGGAAGCAGAGCCGGAGGCATCTGCGGGATCTTTATGGGGAAGCCAGCACATTAATAACGACACCATCCTTTGTATCTCCGCAGGGTGTGAGCGTTCAGTGGTACATCTCATCCTGCATGTTGGGATATTTTTCCTTCTCACAGGCTCTCCTTCACAAGTTTTGTCATTCAAAAATGCTATCACATTTGGAAAAGATGTCCAGCTCCTTCAACAAGACCGCCACATGAGGAGTCACACCCAAACACCCTTCTGATGTGGGACATCGCTTCCACAAGATCAAGGTCTCTTATAGTAAAGGGACCAAAACAAAAAACAAAAGCTTGAAAACACCCAGTTCCAAAATGCAAGAACTTTAGAGGGTTGTGTATGCTTGCTTCTCTATTTTCCTTCAGTGGTTTGGAAACCATGGGGCTGTGGGCTGCTGTGCCATCAGCTTTCTCACTAGTCTTAAATTATGCAGGCTAAACCACTTCTTACAGTGTTTGTAAATAGGAAAAGAAATTTCACATTTCAAGATTCGGGTATAAAATATAAAGCTACATTATCTGAGGACCACAACTATCAGTGTTCAGTGGATAAGAGTTTCCTGTGTGTTACTGGTCCTTGTGGCATATGTGTTTTTTTTCAATCTTATGTCAAGCACCTATAGTTAGCTCTCTTTTGAAGTATGCCTTGCTCCCTCTCCATTAGTGATGTTGTCTTTGTAATGTTTAGAGTGAGTGGTCTTCTCTACATACCTAACATTCCCAGAGAGAGGGAGGAACAGGAGGAAAAGAGGTGGAAAGGAATAGCAACTATGTTGGAAGAATTTAAAGGCAAACAAGGATTGAGTGGTGGGCAATGTCCTACCTGATGATCTTCAAATCAGACTTTGTTCTTCATAATGACATTGTGAAGTATGACAGTCATTCCAAGTCTAGGCTGAGGTGCATGTCTGTTTATTGATGGGACTTAGGGATCGAAGAGAGTGGATGAAAGAGCTGGAAAAGCACTCCGATTTCCAGCTTGATTAGAAAGATGTATGGAAAGCTTATTTACTACAACAGAAAAATGTAAGCAGGCTTCTGAAGGAAGTTTGAGACTTTGGTTTTGTATGTGATAGATAGCTTTGGATGTCTAGGTGGAAACACTGAGGGAGCAGCCAGAAAAATAGTGAAAAATATCAATCCCCGTAGCACACAAGCTCCACACCATAAGACTTCGTAGCAAAGAAAAATTCTTCAAAAGAAACACTCGTAATGTTGTATTTGACAAATACTTTGAGCACTTTCAAATGCATATCGGGACTTCTTTCAAACAGCAGCTTTGAAGTTTGCCAATGTGTAAGTCCACTCTTCAGTCCCTAATTTATTTCTCCAGAATCTCTCCTCAATTTGAGTCTCACTGCAGTCTTGATTTTACTTGATGAAAGCGGCCTGCGATTGTGAAGAAAAGGGGTGAGATAGTCATCAAACTTTCGACTAATGTATGAAGATCTCCTTTCATCTTCTCACAGGACAAATAGATAAAAATCAGAGTTTAAACTAAATCTGGCTTTATTTTCCATCCAAAACAAATCAGTTCTGCAATTCAAAAGCAAGAGAGAATCTGTAAGTCACTTGTGTGCAGGTGGCAATCGAAACTGAGATCATCAATGAAGCTGCCCAAAGTAGGTCAGAGTGGCAAGAAACCAGGCTCAGTGGAGAGCCAATAATTAGCAACTGTTAACGCTTCCTGTCTAAATGTTCCAGTAATTTTACAGGTCACAGTGCAGAGGTTAGAATGACTCATGTTGAATTTTACCACGTATACTAGTTCTTAGCACCACATAATGTTAACAAATACTTTTATTTACATATAATTTTAAAGTACCGAACTATCTATGTGTATTATAAAAACATCTTTTTTATGCCTTGGTTGTTTTCCATTTTAATGATGATCAGGAATTATACAGCTGCCATTAGATCTTTTCAAAAGAGGTGTTTAAATATTAGTAGCTACGAAGATCTTATTTCATATAATAACTGCTAACAAATTAAACAATTGACAGCAAACATGTATCTTTTTCCTTCTCTACTGAAACTGTCTTTTAAAAACAGAAACAGTGAGCATGGATAATCTGAAAATTAGATAATCCATTACAGCATAATCAAGAAATGACTATATAAGCAAATACCAAGGATTTTATACATCATTACCCATTAAAACTCATTCTTTGAGCTTTTCAGCGCATGCATTCTCCTTTGTGTACATACTCACAGAAAGATGGAGACTCCCATGAGAATTCTGTAAACTACTTTTCATTGAAGCAAAGAGAAATAGCCCTATTGGATACCAGACACTGATTCTTTTTTTTTTTTTTTCCCATGTATGTATTTGATACAGGGTCTCACTATGCAGCTCCTGCTTTCAGCCTCCCCCCCACTGGGATTACAGCCATATGCCATCATGCCTGGACTTGTTTGCCAGTTTAGCTCGCCCCTGGGGTGGGGCCAACATGGCATGCAGGACCAGGGATCTAACCCTTGTCCCTGCCAGACACTAATTTTTTATGAGTGGCAGTTGCTGGCATCAAAAGGACCATTGTTATAAATAACAACTCTATGGACACCAAATGGCAATATATCATCCAATTATTATTGAATTGGGACATTAAAAGTAATGCTCTTAAAATCTAACTGTGTGTTTTCATCCAATGAGTTTTATCTAAAGGGCCTCTGTAGACCTTTCTGAGCTAGATGTTACTCAACTCTAACATTGATTGAAAGATGCTTGGAACATTCTAATGGTTCCTGGCTAGACCGAAGTCCTTGCCCCCTTTCAACCTCATGGCTGACTACATTATGTCCCAAACATGTTCACAGTCATGTGCTTGATACGAATTTATAATATAGAGAATCACTTGAGACATTGTGATTTTAAGATAACAGAGCATAATCACAACCACTTCTTTTCTCTGATAACTGAAACTGAACTGGTATCATCTTTTTTTATTCTTTTTTTCTGACTGTATCCATTCAGTATTTCCTCAATTAAAAGAACAAAACAAAACTGAAATATTACTGCATGACTCAAAAACTTCAAATAACGTTTCAACCTGAGAGAAGAAAATAACAAACTTCTCAGAATATCACTTCAACCTCTCTAATTCCCATCTTTATGAATAAGCTAGAATCCTTGCCAGTCCCATCACTCTGGCCCACTGAAGTATCTTATTTTCATTGTATGATGACTATCTCTTTCAGTAGAGTGTGAGATCTTTGCACACAAGATTGATGTTTTGTTTATTTTTGAAACCGCAGAACAGAAAATGCATTGAATTAGTTCAGGATCTCCAAGAGAAGAATTGAGAAGGGACTGGAATTATAGTCTAATTTATAACAAATGCTATAGAAAAAACTAAAGCATGAGACTCTTTTGAGCTACTTACTGACTATTATTTTGAGGAAGGTATCTGTTGCTATTGTCATCATCTATAAAACAATTTTAAGACAATGATTGTGTCATTCAGTGATGTATATTGTCCTCTAATTCTGGGTGTACAATATGATTGCATTTCTTAGTGTCTGTTTAGGTAAGCGGGGTCAAGTCATCCTGGACAATGATTTATGAAAGAAAGTGATAGGTTTTGCTTCTTACTTAAATATTTGATTCACACTGCAAAGTTCTTAAAGTTTTCTTTTCCTTGTAACATCTGGAAGGTTTCAATATGATAATTTCCCAGTCCAGGATATTGAATAAGTAATGTAAACCACTATCTTTGATACAGAATATATAGAATGGAGGAACAAGTAATAAATCTTCATGGGCTTTAAAACTCTGAGGCCTCAGCCATGGAAACCAGCCTGATGGAAATCACTTAGGCTGGAAATGAGTGCTTTCTTCCATGACGTCCTGGGTCTTGTCATGATATTTCCATTATATTCTAAGAAATGTTAGAATTAATACTTGTTTTTGGCACATTACTATCTAGCCTTTCTTTATATTTTTCCTGGATGATCAATAACTGGACCATCTGAAATGGTTATCAAAGGTGCAAATTCTATGGCTTCAACTCAATACTAATAAACCATAGGATTGGGAAGTCTGGTCATGAAATCCATATTCTTGATTTCTTTCCACTGCAGTTGCAGATTTCACAGGACTTATCTGTGTCTGATTGAGTCTAACATGTCAGTTTGGTGGGCAGTACTATTTATTTTGCTTAGTTCCTAACTTTGTATCTAACATAAAACCAGAAACATGATAGGTAGACAATCAATAAATATTTATGAAGCATAAGGTGGTAAGATATTGCAATTTTTGCTTTTCTGCCTCTGAGGCATTCTCAGGATGAATGGCATAATGTAAGCAAAACCACATAATGTCTCACTCTTTCAAGGGCTTTCCATGAATTCAAATTTCTCCTATTATCTTCATAAAAATCCTTTGACAAAGTCTGTCACTTTCCCCCATTTACCAATGAGGAAATCAAGCCACAGCACAACTGTATTGGGCAGCGTCACAGGACTAATGAGTGCTAGTTAAGTCTGTGCTTCTTAGATTTCAGCAATCAAAAATCGCCGAAGTGTCTGAGACAGCACACTTACTGAACCACTTCAGAATTGTAGTAGGCTTTGGTGGGACCCAAGACTTCTCATTTTATTTTTTTTTAATATTTATTTATCTAATGTATTTAGTGCACGGTCTACAGGGTCTCACTGCACAGATCAGACTCATAGTGATCCACCTGTTTTCAGTCTCCCAAGTGCTGGGATCACAGGCGCGCGCCATGACACCCAGTCTCAGTCTCCATCTCAGCATGCCACAGGGGCAGGGCTGGCACAGCAAGCCAGGGATTGGACTCAAGTCCTTGCATCTGCCTAAGCAGGCTCTTTGATTCAATGATCTATCTGGTCAACCCTAAGAATTCTCATTTTATTCTGTATTTTAGGAAAGAGTCTACAGGGTGTTCAGGGTCTCACTACTAGATCTGACTCAGCGATTTTCTGTTTACAGCCTTCCAAGTGCTGGGATTACAGGAGTGCACCACCACACCCAGTCTCAATTGCTGCCTCAGCACACCCCAGGGGCAGAGCCGGCACAGCAGGCCCAAAATTCTCATTGTAAATGAGCTCCCAAATTATGCTAGTGCTCTTGTTCTGGACCACAGTTTAAAAACCATTATACTAGGGCAGAAGTTGGACTGAGGAATTCTGGATATATATATGGAAAAGACATTTAAAATGATTTTTAACTTCTTTTCAATTGCAAATAGTATATAGAAAGTTAAAGTCAAACTTTGTTTGTCTGTTGAGACATGATCTCACTATGAAGTTCAAACTGGCCTTGACCTCACTCTACAGCCCATGCTGGCCTTAGACTTGCAGCAATTATCTTGCCTCAGCCTCCTGTGTACTGTAATTGTAGGTATGTGTGACCATGCCTACCTGATTGGGCATTTCTTATTGTCCTAGAAATGAGAAATGGATTTCTCTCCTCCTGTTATCCTTGTAGGCAAGCTACCTTTAGAAACTTTTGAAAATATTATTTATGGAAGCTGAATGTGAAAGTCATTCCTAGGAAAAGAAAAATTCTAGCCAAGATTGTCAGCTGTGTTTGTTACTCATGGCCTGTCAGTGGATTGGCCCCTTTTGCAAAATGACTTCAGTGTGAGTATGTTTCTTTCTGCTTCTTTCCTCTACATTTCCCAAGTATGGGAAGTTTCTATGCTTGATGAGATTCAGGGGACATTAATTATATAAAGCTACTTTTATAAAAATTTTGAAATCCTCTCTGAATTCTAAATTAAATACAATTAATTAAGGTTTGTTCCATGTTTCTTCTTTAGATGAAGTCACTAAGGCACTACTGTTTTAGCAATCACTGTGATGAAATACTTGAGCTAATACATTTACAAAGAAGAAAGGTTTCAGGCCAGGTAGCTTGGCTCCTTTGGCCCCCATACTCATCAGGGCAGCATTGTGTTGGGCAAAGCAGGTCTGTTCAAGCAGCAGTAGCTGTGAAGCAAAGACAGAGACAGGAAGGTCCAGGTTCTCAGCCTCCTCTTCCAGGGCACATCCCCATGGTCGGCTCCCTTCCAGGAAGCCCCAGTCTTAGGAACTCCAGTATGAATGGTGTCATGCTGAGGGCCACACCTCTCACACATGGCCTTTCCAGAACATTCCACATCCAAGTTGTCATCTGTGTAATGAGTGACTTATATATTGATAGACTGCACAGGTAAAGATAAATATTTAAGAAGATGCTTCTGCATTTAATTCATATCAGTGGGGGGCCTGAAAGATAGCTCAGCAGACTGAAATACCTGCTTAGGCATGCACAGTGATTGGCGTTCCACCCTGGCATGCCACGCTGGTGCTGCCCCCAGAGATGAGCTGAGATGGCGAATGAGACTGCATGTGGTGTGCACTCCTGTAATCCCAGCACTTGGGAGGCTGAAAACAGGAGGATCACTATCAGTCCAACCTGTGTAGAGAGACCCTGTACTAAAAACATCAAAAAAAAAAAAAAAAGAATATTAATTCTTATCAATAAGACTGTATTTCTGTAAATCTTGCTGACCTTAATCCACTTCCATTCCAGTTTCTAAAGTGAGGCCCAGGTCTTGTAGGACACGTCACAGCGTCTCTGAACAGCAATACTCACACATCTACTGTTCAGTGCTTGGGTGGGCTTTATTATTTATAAGGTATATAGTGATTTGTAGGGAAGTACTTTCTGTGTTTACCAACAAGAACTAGAATTACAAAGCTGGAAAGAAAGTTGTTTTTCACTTTTCCATTTGTTTTAAAAATGACAAGACTTTACTCATATATCCTGAATTTTAGGTCTAGTAAAAAAAAATGAGTTTGTTAAAACAGATTTCATAATGTTTCAACTGTAGCTTCTTTGAAGTTAAGAAAGAAAATAAAGTGTTAGGGTGCTATAATATTAACAGAATTATATAACTGATTTATATGCCAAAATCTGAAAAACAATTTGGAAATTTTCATGGTCATCAGAGCTAAACCTGTCTTCAGTATGAAGTGGGAGAGATGAGGGAGGACCAGATATTAAAAGAATTGACATTTTTATGTACATATACCAAATTCCCATGATAAAGGTAACACTTATGTTCTACACATAAGTATCAATAAAAATAAAACTTTAGAAAAAGTGGAGGAAAAGCTATTTTTTATTCTTTATTTTTAAATTCAGAATTCAGAGAAGTGCAAAACAAGTCCAATAAAACAAAATAAAATGATGCCACAGTAACAAAAACAAAGTAACAATAGCAAACAGCAATGGTAATAAACCCAAGATTCCATTAAGAATACCATTTCTAATACCAGCTCAGAACTGCTGCCCGGCTGTATAGCTCAGCAGACTAAGTGCTTGCTTAGGTAAGCTCAGCAGCCAGGGTTTGATGCCTGCTTCCGCATGCCGCGCCGGGGGTGTGCGCTGAGCCCGCGATGGAGTCCAGGTGTGGTGCTGAGTGCCTGTAATCCCAGCCCTAGGGAGGCAGAAACAGGAATGGGATGCATAGTGAGACCCTGTACCAAAAAAAAAAAAAAAAAAACCTGCTTATGAAATGAAAAATAAAATCAATACAACTATAAGTAACTTATAGAATTGTTAATTCGTGGGTTAAGCAGTCATTGTCATGGCAAGACAAGGATGTCTTATCACTTGATAAGACAACATATCAGAATTGATATGTTTCATAAAACATGAAATTAGAAGGTAAATAGACCAGAACTGGGACTGTAGCACACTGATACACTTAGAGCACCAGGCTTGGGACTTCCTGCTCGCTCATCCCTAGCTCATGCCAGCTGCCTCCAAAACTAAAGGGGGCGCTGCACTTTTATATCTGTAGGCCTTGAGTCCTTGCTCCAGGCAGAAAGAAAGAGAGTGGGTAAATGAAGAAGCTGCATTTCACATTTACCATTTACATTTTTCAGTTTCCTTTTTCTCCTTCCTGCCTGCCCACCTTCCTTTGTTCCTTCCTTCTTTCCTTCCTTCCTTCTTCCTTCCTTCCTTCCTTCCTTCCTTCCTTCCTTCCTTCCTTCCTTCTTTCCTTCCTTCCTTCCTTCCTTCCTTCCTTCCTTCCTTCCTTCCTGCCTTCCTTCCTCCCTTCCTTCCTGCCTTCCTGCCTTCCTGCCTTCCTTTCTGCCTTCCTGCCTTCCTGCTCTTTCTAAAATCTATCTGCCCTATAATCTTGACAGATACTTATTTCGTCAAGACTTAGCTCAGGTCAATCCTTGGTTGCAGCAGAATCTGTGAAGACATTGGTCCTTCAGCCTGCTCAGTGGAGGAATGCTAAGGAAAGGAAAGGCAAGCCCCCAGTGGCCTTTGGTTAATCAATGCGTAGTGTCCATCCCAATGCTCTGCTCAGATTCCCTTCCTAATTTTACTATAAATATTCCCGTTTGCTAAAAACTCCTGTCAGAGTCACACTTTATGGAAGCTTTTGTTAAGGGCAGAAATAGTGAAGACACTTAGGTAAATGACAGTTTCTCTACTTAAATCAGCTGGAAGCAGCTATTTTTGTACTCTTCCTTGGATACCTCTGCTATTGCCACACCAGAGATTGTTGAATGAAATGCTAGTGAGCACATCCAGGTCCCTCCAAGGCCGTCTTCATTCCCAGCAACGCTGCAGCCTTGACTCCTTCAGGAGAGGAGCGTCCCGTCGCGGAGTGGGATCGTCTTCTTTCCTCCACTTCTTTTCAGAGTATTGCACTAGAGGGGAGGAGCCTCGCGCTAGGCCATCTGCCCTCACTGACCTCTTTTTCTACCAAACAAACTGAGGCAAAACTCTGAGAACACTGTTGATAAGGATTTGATTAAATCTTTAGCCCAGGGCACTCCAACTCCTCAATTCTTATCTAGGGGAGGTGGGCTTTTGTTCTCCAAATTGTATCATACCTACTGGTAATATATATAATTGCCTACCTGCTGACTTAGGCTGAATTACATATAAGCTAGGAGGACTCTGATCTCATTCAATGTCTCACAGTAATATTTCTCCATTTTTTGGCTGCCAAATATTTCCAGTTTGAAAGAATGTCCTAGTATCTAAGGCTGATTGAATTAAGATCTGTGCTGGTAGTAAAAGGGAGCTGAATTTCTGCAGTAATAGTCAAAATGCCAAACAAGTCATAGCCAGGTGCGAACCCCACAGCGCCGGGCCTGTGCTGCTGCAGCTGGGCTGGAGTCAGTCCTGGAGCAGAGGGGCTGGCCGTCCTCACCTACCACAGCTGGAGCGGCACGTGACTTGTCAGTCACTCACGAGCTTTAAAAGGACTTGTCCATTTTGAGTGAGTAATGTAAGGGTCGAGAGCTGCCTGGAATTGGGGCTCTCAGGGTCTGCGATCACCCGTGTTTGTTTGTCCTTCCTCCCAATAAGATGATCCCAGTACCTCGTCGCTCTTCGTGCCCCAAGCTGCCCACCAATCTCCTGTTTTCCAGCGCTGCCTCTGCCCTCCCATCCCAATATGGGCTCCTGAGGTCTCTGGAAGTCCCTCTTCTCCTACGGTTGCTGGGACTTGCCAGCTCCGGGCCTTGTTTGCATGAATCTAGCTGGTAACTAACTGAGGAGAAGCCTGGGCTGCTTGCTCTTGGGCTTGGCCTCGCCTTGTTCAGTTGGGAAACAGGAGGAAGACTCGCTTAGGAAGGAAGGTTGTCTTTTTGTGTCAGCTCTGTACTTTTCAAGACAGAAAATTATTTGTTCTTACCTCCCTCACCACTCCTATCTTAGGAATTCTGAGTAAGAAATGTCTGTGCTTTTCACACCAAAAGCAACACACTCTTTTTGGAAAATGTAACATGGAAGCTTCATCTGATGTCTCTGTAGAGATTACAGTATGTTTTTCATAGCAAATATTTTTGTTTTTGTAGGTTGGTTAGAAAACGTTTACCCAAAATTTCACTATACAGATTGAGTATCTCTTATCTGAAATACTGGGGAGCAGAAGTGCTCCAGATTTTGAAATTTTCTAGATTTTGAAATATTTGCATATGCATAATGAAATATCCTAAACTATGGGAGCCAAGTCTAAACATGAAATTTATTTATGTTTCATACACACTTTATATACACATAGCCTACAAGTAATTTTATACAGTATTTTTTAGTGCACCTGTGTTTTGACTACAACTCATCATATAAGATCAGGTGTGGAATTTTCCACTTTTAGCAACATGTTGACATTCTGAAAGTTTCAGACTTTGTGGAATTTTGGAATTTGCATTTTCAGATTTTGCATGCTTGATCTGTAGTATCTTACACATTGTGGTACAAAAAGAGCTGTACTATTTCAAAATTATTTTATTTTTAATTTTATTATTATTTTTTTGGCTGGCTCAGCCCACCTTGAAGGTGGGGCTGGTGTGGCGTGTGGTGCCAGGCACTGAAGGAGGGTCCCCTGTGCCTGCCTAAGCTTGGCTAAGCAGGTGCTATCTTGCTGGCCCCAAATTATTTTATTTTTATACACCCCTACCCCATGACACAAAGGAAATCTATACCCCATAAAAACATTAATTTGGAATCAGAAAAATAAGCTTAAGGGAAAATGTATACAAACATGAAATTTGCACTCAAATTTTGTACTAAGAAATCCTGTGATGTACTGTCAGTAGCCTACTTTTATAGAACACAGCATAGGGTGACATGCATATTAACTAAATCAATTTAAAGATTTAGATAATAGATGTTTCCTTATGTAGAATATGCGTAAGGAAACATCTTTTTGTTTTTACGACAACTCAATACCTGTGTTGCATGGACACTTTTCTTCACTGCAGTCAAACCATGCAAGCTGCTTCACCATGCAATGCCAGTATCTAGAATAGCTTTCAAAATCCTGGGTTTACATTTGTTGTTTTGTGTCCATTTACATGACTAAGGCACTCAATCTTTTCGGTTAGATTTGTTTCAGGTTTCAGAATATGTAATAGATTAATGTATTTTTCCCCCTCTTGGAATCCCATAACTAAAGTTATATATAGTTACACTTATAGATGTATTTGTTGCCTTGTGTTTTAGGATCTGTTGGTGAAAATTTAAAAGTTTCATCTATTATGAAACAAAGTTGTTTTTGAGAAGATTGTGATTTGGTTCAAATTCTAGTTTTGTGAAGCTCTTCTCTAGAACAATAGGGCACCATGAGGTCCTTAGGCCTGGGCTCTGCAGTAGCACTCCTGGCAAATACCATGCACATGGGGCAGCACTGTGGTGAGCAGTCCTGCAGACAAGTTCCTACATTACCCAGGGCAAATTATTACCCTTTGATTTTAGGTGGCCTTATTTGTCATAAGGAAATAAAGCTGTGAGGTTAATACAAATCTGAATTAAATAGCATATTTTAAAATTACTGTCTATAATTCCTGGCATATGCTACAGACTCATTAGTGTTCCTTTTTACTTGTTCTCTAGTAAAACAAACTAATTCAGTAAGTGTATTTGTACCTATCCATGTGATTGTATTATGGAGAGGCTATAATGGAAGAGCAAGCATAATAAGACAAACCAACCCCAAAGCTTTCTTGGGACTAATGCTCAGGTTTGATATCATTATTAATCTCTTCCATGAAAAGCATCTGACAGCAATGATATAAAAATCTCTGCTGAGCAATAAAGACAATACACGTTGTTGCTTAAACATAATGCAACTTTATCCAGTTCTCTGTGGGCTTTAGGTATACAGTATATCATGAGTAGCATCCTTGGTTTCTCTTGTCTCTGTCTTAGTGCTTCCTTCTTTTGTGTGTGTGTGTGTGTGTGTGTGTGTGTATTATAAACACTATAGTACATCAGAACAAGTTCAACATTTTAGAGAATTCTAGTGTGAGTCTCAAGAAGAATATGACTATTAACAGTGGCTATGCAACTACATTTCACTTAAGGATTCTTATTTTCATCAACTATGGACCAGTAGATTGCAACTCAGATTGAACATAAGAATCACCAGGGGACCTTTTAAGAAACACGGGGACCTGTGCTCGATTCCCTAGAGATTCATATCAAGTATTACAGGGCCCAGATATTTTATTTTTAACAGTTCTCCAGGTGATCTTTAGTGTGCGGCTGAAGCCAGATCCCAGTATATAAATGTGTGTAGATGAATGCACTCTTTTATCTCTTTTGTCTCCCTGGTAATTGAGAGAGAACTATTTATCATTGTAAGAAGTCTTTCCAGACCTCTCTCCCAGTAGAACTGGGTTAGACCCCCATGCTGTCTGCCTTCTTAGGACCCTACCATTTCCCTTTCCTTTATTACACTGATGGTAGTCACTCCTCCAAACCCACTAGATAACAAGTGACATGGAAGCAAATATATAGCTGTATTTTTTCTCCTTTATCTACCCACAAATAGGAAGATGTTTACCATTCAGTAACTTTGTAAATGTTTGAATCTCAAATGGGTCAAAATATTGCATGTCTTTGAATATTTTAGTGTAGAGATTGAAAAGGATGCCAAGCCGTGTGACGCTGAGGGTGTTGAAGGGAACGAAGGACAGCTGTAGTGGCTGAGAGAGAGAAGGTGGAGAAAGCCATGAGGACTGCCGCGTTGGGCTGAAGCACATGGAGACCTGGCACACATTATTTATGAATTCCTTGAGCTGGGATCTGTGTGTTATTCTCTTCAGAATGAACCCCACAGAGCTTCAAGAATTTTTGAGATGGTATCTAAGTTTGCAGTGAGTTAGAAGAAAGTTGGTGAATTTTTCATTAAGTTCCTAGGTGTCTCTCAATATGTTGATTTAGAGCCTTAATTAAATCTGTTCCCCTTTGCAAGGGAGCCAGCAAGGACAGCATCATTTTGATTTATTTGAGACCATGTTGATATATTTGCAAGTCGACTATTGACTCTACCTCATCGGGAGACTGAATTTTCTGCATCTCAGTTTACAAATTTATGAAACAGTAATATCTATAGTTAAGCTGTGCAAATGCAACTCACTGTTGGCAGAATACTCATAGAACTTCTGACAGATTCATTTAAAAAATGAATAACATTTTCCTGATTTGATTGCAGTTTAGCTGATACACACTTAACATTTCAATTATATTAATCAAAATGAAGGTTTTCACATGACAATCTCAGTATTTGCACTTATTTCACCCTCTTTGTTCGAGCTTAGAGTTTGGTAACTGAGCAGTTGTAAAATAAAACTCAAGAACTCTGGAGATTTTTTTTAATTCATGTTTTTTCTGTAAATGACACAGAATTTCTACTGTAAAGAGATTCTTTTTCTCCCCTTTGGCACTTTGTTCTGTAGCCCACTGTTTTGTATTAGTTCTACAGGCTTGTTTTGTGGACACATTTCAAAATCAGGAGCTATGCCCTGCTTTTATGTGGCACTTCTTCACTGGAGTCAGCCTCTAGGTTCGTTTGGATTCCTCTTTGCTTCTCAGATCTTACACCCAATAGCACAAAATTGTACCCCCTGCTCCACCCATAGCCCTATGGAACTGCCCTCTTAGAACAACCGTTCTAGTTAAGAACATTAGCCCTTGTCTCCCAGAAAGTGTCCACAGCCTCTTCCTGGTATTCCTGTATCTGTTTTTGTCCCTTTAAGTTCATCTTTTACATATACTTTAGCAACTGATCGAAATTGCAACTACAGATCTCAATTACTTGAAATGCTGTATTTGTTTTTCTTACTGGAATTCTATAGTAGTTTTTGTTTAAACAAGAGTTCTGAGATGGAGGCACTTTTTAAAATCCTAGCTTCTTGGGATCTGCCATGTGCACATTTCTTCTGGTGGGCAAGGGAGCCAATCAGTTATTCTAGACTTCCTATAAATTCTCACGAACACCTTCAGGACAAGAAGTCTGCATATTTTCAGCCCCACTGCCTGGAAGATCTGTGTACTCTTTCCTTTGCCTAGTTCTTAGCTCTGGCAATGCTCATCTGAAGTGTATCTCCTGAAAGAGAGTGTTGTCACGTAACACTCACCAGTAGCATTTAATTAGTCAGCACAAGCAAAACCCTAACACATTTCATGTCCCTCATAACATCATGTTATTTTTAAAAAGCCTGTTGATTCTATCTCAACATTTTCATTGACTTATAGCTTTGTATGTATAGAGGTGTTCAGGTGGGCATTGTTACTCCAGCTTTTGACTGCTTTTGTCTCTTTCTCATTAAGTAATTCCAAACTACTCCCTAAAGTTTGCTTGCCTATTTGGTCCCTTCCCTTTATGTTAGTCCTGGCTCATACACCCATGGATCCTGTTTGACCCTCCTAGATGGGTGGAAGTCTCTGGATAACAATAGTAATCAGATCACCCTATTCACTTACTTATTCTTCTATGTAAAACTTGTCAACAGATTCTCACTGACTAGAACAATGGTATGAGTAATCTATTCTGCAATTTGAATCAGTTTCAGGAAACTTTAAAAAAGTTTAACACTGGACCAATTAAATCAGAATCTCTGACAGTAGGGCTTAAATAGCTGTATTTTGAAATGTTTGAAAGTCATTCTAATTAGCATCCAGTACTGAATGACTAGCTGATACAGCCCAAAATCCTTCCTGACCTAGCATTTGGCCAGACTCTTGTCAATGCCTATGTTCTAGACCATCACAAAACACTCCATTACCCACACTGACTTCCCTGGAATTCCTCCAGAACTCTCTTGTCACTGGTATTCTAGCCTATACACACACGCTTCCTTCTCCCTCCATGTACGCTACTTCTCATTTCCCTGGAAAATATCTACACAGTTCATAAAACTCAGCCCATGGCACTTTCAAAGATCTACTGTCTGAAGTTGCCACTCTTACCCTAGAGTAGTGACCTCTGTTTCCTCTGTCTCCTGTAGTGATAATGGCTGCGTATTTATGACTATATTGCAGAGTGTTTCAGAATTTAATGTCCACACAAATGTAAATTTTTTCATTGCAGATTATGATTTGGTAGGTCTCATGTAGGATCTGCCTATCTATATTTTTAATAAGCCCACAATTGAACCACACTTGAATATCAAAGCATCATTTTACTTCCTTATTTTGATACCACATTTTGACTTACTCCATATTTTCTAGAGGCAATTTCTGTATATATGTGGTAGACATATTTTTATCACAGCTAGATACATATCATATTGTAGTGACTCATTCAACAATTACTGCATGAATGAGAAAAATACATGATGAGTGACTGAATGAGCTATGGAAAGGGAAGGAGGGAAGGAAGGAAGTTCATGAACAGTTTTCAATTCAAAAGAAGACACTTTGCAACTTTTTTACAGAGCTCTTCTCAAAAATATTTGATAATCATGCAGAATAGTAACCTTTCAGAAAGCAACTTGTTTCTGCCCTCAAAGGAAGCAGTAACAATATTTCCAAAATGAGGTGCCCTGGATCATGGGACTAAAGGGCAATGCAGCACAAGGTGTACAGCAAGTTTTGTGAGTTTTCCTGAAAGAGCTGTTTGTCAGAGTCAGTGCCTATAAGAACTCTGGCTTGGGTGCCTCTGTGTGGTTTTTGATTCAGCAAAGTCTTACTTATCTGACTTTGAGTAACTAATTCTAATTGTATGATTATAGTTTCTTTGTGTGTATAACAAGGTGGTATTAAGGAAATGCTGAAGAATTTAAGATGAATTCAATGAGATACTGCATGCAGAAAGACTTGGCATAATGTTGAGCGTATTAAAGAGAAAAACTCAATAAATGTTAACAATGCTAAATGTTAATATCCAGGAGTGAAGAAAAGAGCACTGACTCCATCTTCCTTGTGGACATCCTGGTAACTAACTTTAGTAAAAAAGAACAAGCTTTAGGATCAGAGATCTCCAAGCTGAAATACAACCTTTTGCAATTTATTTGTTGTATGACAGTGAAACAGTTCTTTAAACCTTGAAAAATTTCCTCATTTATAAATTGGGCAAAGGACTATTTACTTTGCTGAGTTGTGAAAATGATGTTTTCTTTTTATTTTATTGAAGAACAAATAGCAATGAGACAGTTTCAAGACAAATTAACAGGACAGACTCGATAAATTAATACATTGCAAACTGTTTTCATAATGGTTTGGTATCGTACAAGGTACATACATGCTATTATACTTACAGGCATTATTATAGCAGATGTCTCTAATCAGTGAATTAAGAGAGTGTAGCTGTTTACTTATATTTTTATACCTGAATTATATCAGAGATTCAATAATTAATACTTTCTACCTTGTTATTTTCCTAGTGGTTGTTCATAGCACTAGAAGCTGACATAATATCTTGTCCAACCACTATTAGTGCAAAGTTTGCTTCTCATAGAATTATGCGAAGCATGGCATATTTATCCTAACTGTACTGTTTATACACACACACACCATGATTCTTCCTTTGTATTCCCCTTTTTTTTTTTGTCTAGACCTGTCAAAGATGGGCACTCCATTGTCATTAAACCATTATAGGTGCCTGAACTCGGTGACACAATCCAACACAGGCCAGCATTCCACAATAATAGTGAGTTATCTGAAGAAGTTGTTGACTGTAGCCATTTACAGCTCAACCTATTATTATGACCCTGCGTTATATACCTCATTTTTATACTTTTCTGCTGGATGGTTAAGACCAAGATAGAGCAAGATGTATATACCAAAAGATGTAGCTTTTGTTTCTGATGAGGTCAGTGAAGTCCCCTCAGGGTTTATCTTGTAATCAATCCTTTGTCTGTGTCATCCATGTGGATGAGTCACAGCCAATGCTTGACCAGTTTGCTCTCTGTGAGAGCCTGAGAGAAAGTTTTCTCTCCATGTGAATCTCCCAGGCACACTATAGATCATCAGTCTCTTTCCCCTATGGATGAAGTTTTCTTAGAAATAAGAGTGTGTGTATTTTTCTTGCAACCTAAAAAGAAATAACCTGAGATATAAATCTTGCAATATAATGATATGCTATATTATATACTAAAGTGGAAAGTATATGTTGAATACATGGTGATGATTTTATATAAGCACTAGTTATTCTGCCAGTGAAGAAATTTATACGTATCTATACCACTACAGCAGTGCTTGATGATACAAATCAGAAATGAGCAAGCGGCAATGGAAACGCTGAATCTGGCCCTTCACCTGTAGTACATTATCTCTGGCAACTTTCTAGCTAAAAGTGCTGAGTAATTGGGACAGAGATTCATGTGCAAAAATTCAAGTTTTACTATTTTACAGAAATTGTTCAGAGGATAAAATTTTTGCTATTTTATAGAAAAATTTGCTGTCTCTTGACATCAAGTAATTAAAGCATGTAGACATGTTTCTATAGCATGAAAGAACTGTGGTTTACAAACGTAACAAAATTTCTAAGTAGCTGCTACTAGTCCATAGAAGTTATTTTTTTCTTTTTAAACATGTTCTTCATCACTAATAATTATCAGAAGAAAAATTTTAGTTTAAAATGAGAGGAGCTCTTTTTTCGCATTTAACTGATAAAATTAAAATATCTGACAGTATGAATGTTAGAATAGTCTTGGATGGGTAGATATTTGGGATATTATGAATGGATATATAAATTAGTACAATCAAGGGGCTGGGGAGATGGCTCAGTGGAATAAGTGCTTCTCTGGCAAGAACAAAGGCCTGAGTTTAATCCCCAGTTCTGCCAAAAAATAAATAATAAATAAATTAAATAAATTAGTACAATCACTTTAGGTTGAACATTCATTACGTTAGGCTGGCAATACCATCCTTAAGCATACCAGTGAAAAATTTTCATATAGAGAATGGAATAAAACTTGTGAGACTGAGTTCAAAGTAGGTCAAAATAGCCTGACAAAAACCTATTACTTAACAGAGAATGGCTAGGTGAGCAAACCGAGGATGCAGAATTATAACAGTCTCAAAACAAATTCAATTCCGTGTCACACAGAAAGCCTAGACTAATCTTAGCAATACCAGTAAGTTACAAAAGATTATATATCCTTACAATTTTCATACAGTTAAAAACAGTAATTTACAGACAAACATGTACTTGTGTTCCATGTGTGCACAAAAGCGAGGACGACACATACATCTGTCAGGTGAAAATTCTACCACTGAACCGCCAGTGCGTGAGATAAAACATACCTCTGGAAAGGGGACCTGAACTGATCACCGAGGCAGGCGTGAGTAGAGTGACTCTGATGATTGTATGTCTACTTTTCTGCCATAGTCAAGATTTTTGCTTTTGTTTTGACAAAAGGGCCAAAAACATAAGCAGGAAGAAAGATAGCTTCTTTAATAAATAATGTTAGGAAATTAGATATCCACATACAGAAAACTGAGTATGCACTCTTATCTCACCAAATACTAAATTAAAATCAAAATGGGTCAAAACTCTAAGTGTTAAAACTGAAGTAATCTGATGGAAGTTGAAATAGGTACAAATCTTGAAGACATAGGTATAGACAAAGACTTCTTGAACAGAAATACACTGGCACATGTAATAACACCAGGAATCAACAGTGGGATCCTATCAAATAAAAAGCTTCTGCACAGCAAAAGGAGTTATCAATAGAACTACGAGACAATCTCTAGCGTGGCAAACACTCGTCAGCTATTACAGGAACAAAGGACTAACATCAAGAACACATAAAGAACTAAAAAATATTAGGCCTCCCAAAATTAAACACTCATTAAAAAAAAAATGGGTAGCTGAAATGAATATAGAAACTTCTCAGAAGAAGTACAAATGACCAATAAATACATGAAAAATACGTTCAACATCACCGGCCATTAGAGAAAAATGTAAATTAAAACTACACTAAGATCCCATCATATTCTAAAAAGACTGTGGCAACTTTAGAAGCTCGGAAGCTTAACTGAGTGACTCATGAGTGACTCAGCAGGTGTCCTCGGTCCTCACTTTGAGAACAACCTCATGCTGGGCAAGAGGAGAGATGATGTGGGTGTTAAAGCCCCCCCCCCCCCCCCCCCGACGGCAGGTAGCTTGCACAGAATATAAAGGAGGAGAGGAGGCTTACCTCTTCCTTTTTGGTCTTGCTGTTTTTGCTGCTTTCTGTTGCCGTGAACTGTTGCCCCTGTGTCATGCCACCTTGAGCCAGCTCATTATGGACTGAAACTTTCACAAACTGAGTGAAATAAACCATTTCTTCCTTAGTTTTGGATAACAGGTATTTTGTCTTCACAACTAGAGAAAAGTACTAAGACAAATGACTATTGTGAAGAAATAAACTAGTAGGGGCAGGCCAAATAGTTCAGAGGATTAAAGCACCTGCAAGGGGGAGCAGGAGCTGGGGATCCTGGGGCCTAGCGTGTTGGCCCAGCCCTGCCCCTGGGGGGCGCTCAGATAGTGATTGAGACTGGGCGTGGTGGCACACACCTGTAATCCCAGCTCTTGGGAGGCTGTAAACTGGCAGATTACTACAAATCCAATCTAGTGGTGAGACCTTGAACACTCTGTAGACCCTTCCCTAAAATATAAATTAATATGGAGAAATCAATATGGAGAACCGTCAAAAACTAAACTAGAAATTACATTTAACTCAGCTGTGACCCTAGGTTGCTTCCTGAAAAAGTCAAAAACGTTATTTTACAATGATACATGCAGACCCAGGTTTACAGCAACACAATTCAGAACAGCTATATCTTAAAACAGCTTATATGCCCAACAATAGATGAAAGGATGAAGAAAACACTATTATACACAATGGAGTAACTCACTGCATCATTTTTAGGCAAATGGTTTCATTTGAGATAATAATACTAAGTGAAATACAGTAGTCACACAAGCTTAAGTGTCACATCATTTCTATTAATGGAGAAATCAAAAATATAAATAAAAAGCAAAATAAAAGAGTAAGATAAGGTACTTCAAAATGCTGTCTACGCTTTAAATCAGTGCCCACTATGGGTGCTAAAGCTCCATAGGCAGGATTCATAGATCCAGGAATCAAGTATGGAGTAGGAAAGGCAACACTCACCATGACCCCTAGTGATCCACCGCTTGCCTCCTGTCCCCACAGCCTCGTGTTCTGCTGGCCTAGAAGTCTTAGTACCTGCAGCTCATAACAAGAAGCACAGCAATGGCACCCCTGAACTGGTCTTCCCCTTAGTCATTTTTGTCTCCTCCTGCCTCTGAGGAAACAAGCTGAAAAGAGTCACAGTGTTGTCTCGGGGTGAATCACCAAAGGGAAATGGGACTCCTACTCCACAATGGAGGCGAGGAAGAATATGCGTGGAGATCCCGTAGGGTGCTTCTGAGTATCACTGTGGCCCATTATTAAAATCAACGGAAAACTCCAACAACCACAATGACAAGTGGTCCAGAGCCCTCAGGAATGAAGGGATGGGTCACTCCACCAGGGAAAGGTCCGAGATCTGCTGAAGCGAGGTAATACAGAATGTGTAGTGGAAGAAGCTAATTCTAAATACAGCTACGACTCTGTGATCAGCTACAGAAAAGAGAATTGTGATTGTACTATTTCTCCTCTAATATGGTTTCTCCTCTAATATGGTTGAAATGTAACATAGTGTTGATAGACAATACTGGTTCTTAAGGATTGTTAGACTGTATTATGTTCAAGTTTTGAAATCATAGAAATTAAATAGCACTGAAGAAAACTTACCTTCTATTCTGATGAGGAAATTAGTGCATAGTTATAACATGATAGGTATAAATAAAAGTATGTCCTGGTATCTGGAAACAAATTTAAAGACATCTCTGGTAGCCAAGTTGACAAGGATGGATTGTTATAGTTGATACATTGTGTCAACTTGAGAAGTGTAAAAGCTTCACTAAGTAATTCAGCAGTTCTACATCCTGGGGTATAAAGGACATGTCCTTAGAGTCTAAGATGCTGTTTATTGTGTCAGTTTGGGAAATTTAGAAGCTTAACTACTTAAGTTTATATTTATTCTGAGCCAGTACAAAAGGAAGACAAGGAGATGGTATGGATGTAAAGGATCTCTCCCTGCCCCCAGGCAGTAGGCTGCATGCAATAATAGGGGAAATGGAGAAGGACTGATTCTGGTTCTTCGGAGGAGCCCGGTCTTCACCTTCAGCTGGGCGGTGCTCCCCTGGCTTCTGGTGCAGACTGGCTTCTGCCTGGGGTATTTTGGTCTTCATTACGGAATCTTTAGCATTTCTTTTGCAGACCCATCGGCCTCCTAATATGGACTTGCACAGGTGTGGCAGTCAGCTCCAGGCTTTGGCCTGGACCCTTCAGCCTCCAGAGCGCACATGCACGCTTCCTCGTCCAACTCTGTGGCTGGCCATTATGAACCAAACTTGTAAGTTCTTACACATTTGTGTATCTTGTGTTCTATCTTTTTCTCTAGTAAACCCTGACTGATACACCTGTGTTTATAGCAGCACAATTCATAATAGCTAAAACTTGGAAGAGCCTTGTATATCCATCAATAGGTGGAAGAATGAAGAAAGTTTAGTGTTTACACATAATGGAGTAATTCATTACCTTAAAGAAAGATAAATGGGTCATTTTTAGGTAAATGGATTCATTTGAAGACTGTAATATTAAGTGAAATAAATTAGACATACAAGCTTAAGTGTGACTTGATTTCCCTTGAGATTCCTCTTAAGCACATGACTTCTGTTAATGGAGAAATCCAAAATATAAGTAAAGAGCAAAATAAAAGATAGGTAATGGGAAGTAGGGAGACTTTTTTTCAAGTGGGAAAGGGATCAAGAGATGGAGGAGAAGCAAGATCTGTTAGGTACATGTAGCAATTTTCTACCGTGAATGTAATCATTATTTAATATGGACATGTGCTAATTAAAATAACTTCAAAAAATGAATAGCCAGGTAAATAAATAAAAATAAATAATAGCCAAGTATGGTCATGTTCAGATAATGAGAACATGTCTTATATTTTGAATATTATGAGCATCATAAATATACAGTTGTGCAGTTGCATTCCAACTAAAAACTGCACATGGTTAGTGTATTAAGCAATGTTGACTCTGGACCCCACAAAATCACCTTGCCACTTTCCAGGCTAAAGATTTGTTCAAGCTGTGTAGTATTGTATGCCCGTACTTTGAGTAACACACTTCTCCTTTCCTTTTAACACCCGTTAGCTCCTTTTCTTTTGGTGCAGGAAAAAAAATAAAGCTATGTGATCTAAAGTTGAATGAATTCAGGCAAAAGCATGTTAATTCCTGTGACTATGCTTGGAAGCATCAATATGAAGGTAACTTAGTGATGACCTAAGATAATTGCCTACGTTCCCAGTCTTTGCAATGCATGCCTCACTCAGAGCAATCAGAATGTCACTTTAGAATCTGCCATCAGAATCAAGTGCAGATCTGGGTGCAGAAGTTCTTTTGGTGACCATAACTGACTGATCTATGTCACTGTGCTAGCTAGGGACTCAGAGTGCATTCAATCAATAATGACACACATAATTTAGCTATAGAGAAATCAATAAAGGCTTCTCATATTAAACACCTTAGTTATAATTTCTTTTGAAAATCCCAAGATATTTCAAATATCCACAACTTCAGTTCAACAGAAAATTTATCCAGACATACAAGTGCAAAGTTTTAACTTTTATTTCTGGTGGCTATTTTTTTTGTTTCTTTTTTGATCACATCAGTTCAGCTGCTTACAAGCAAAATGTTATTGACTCTCATACTTACCTGGCAGGGGAGATACCATGATCACTAAAATGTTATTGACTCTTTTTTTTTTTTTTTTTTTGTGGAACCGGGAATTGAACTCAGGCCCTTGTGCATGCCAGGGAAGTGTTTATTCCACTGAGTCATCTCCCTGGCCCCTTGACTCTTAAAATAAATAACAAATGTCACTTCAGTTCATGAGATTTCAAAACTAAACAGATTCAGAGTTATTAAGTTGGAGACTATGCCTGTTCATGCCTGGTTTTTTTTTTTTTGGTACTGGGGATTGAACTCAGAACCCTGTGCTTTCCAGGCAGGTACTTATTCTACTGAGCTATCTCCCTGGCCCTATGCCTGTTTTGATCAAGTTGGAATCCTGCTTCTGCTTACTAAGTCTTGACTTGGACCTGTTAACCCTCTCTACCTGTGTTCCTCACTTGTAAAACTGATCATAATGACGTCTACTCTAGAAAACTAGAAAAGATTCACACTAATTTTAGTATATTTTCCTTGTATACATGTGTCTGCATTTATATACCTGTGTACTTATCTCTGCATATCACCTAGGACTCTGTATTTGTATCATCATTAGCAGTATATAGTTACTGTTGCTTCAGAAGCACAACTAAAAGTACAAATAGAAGCATGAGAAAATACCACTGATTGGTTTCAGGACAATAAAACAGAAATTTTATAAGGCATGAGGGAAACTGACACGCATTGATAATTTCCCATGAAGGTGGCATTTATATCATCTTTCAATCTTCATTACTGTCCTGTAAAATTGGTGGCACTATCCCCTTATATTGGGGGTCTGATAAATGAAGGTTAGAGAGGTGCGTGGTTTCCAGTGTCACATAATGAGTAAACGGTAGGTTTGTAATTCTATGACTTACCCTACCAGAATAAGTAAGTTATAAACATGCATATTGTTGTTTTTAAAATAGTTTCAATCACATTTTTAACTATCATAAATAAATATGACTGATACACCTTTTAGCACATCATCTCTAAGACTGAGCAGGTCTGTGCCTTTTAGTGAGTAGTTTGTTTCTCAGAACCTGTTACATCCTTTTCGTTTTTTTTTCAGATTTTTTTGTAACATATTTAATGGTACAAGGTCTCAGTGGCTGATGCTATGAGCCTACGGGCAGGGCCTGCACAGCATGTGAGGCCTGGAATCATGCCCATCCCTGCACTTGCCTAGGCAGGTGTTTAGTCCACTGAGCTATCTCACCAGCCCTCTTCCCTTTCAAATAAGGTTCCTAATAGTTTCTAGTTCATGGGCTGTGGTGAGCATGAAACAAGGTAATGCCTGTGAAGTTCTCAGTATAAACTCTGGCATACAAGTGATGCAAAGTATAGAGTAGGTGACAGTTTTACTTCGATTATCATTGTTACTTCTGCAGCCTCATCTGTTAAGAGGTATCTATAAAAATGACTGACATGTGTTTACCTATATTTACCTGCATGTACACAGAGGCACACATGAATAGCTCCTTCTACTGAGGTGGAAAATTCTTTATTTTTAATTTGTTTTTTATTTTTTGTTTTTTTAAATTTATTTTTTATTTTATTGAAGTACAGATATCAATCAGACAGTTTTAAGACAGATTCGATAAATTAATACATGGCAAACTGTTTTCATAATGTTTTGGTATCGTACAAGGTGCATAGATGATATACTTACAGACATTATTATAGCAGATTTCTCTTATAAGTAAATTAAGAGTGCAGCTGCTTACTTATCTTATAATAGGCACAAAACATTAAAAAACAAAAACAGTGATGACCGCTAGGGCTTTTGATGGGAGAAACCAGAATAGTTGATGACAGAGGGGCTGTGAAGTATTGATGACTACTATGCGCTAGAACTCTATCAGTTCTCTTAAGAGTGATAGCCATTCCCTTACCAAAACCGGTGGCTACAGTGAATAAAATTTTCTGTGAGGAATAATTTTAGGCTTGTAGAAAAATACTAAAGATAATGCAAAGTACTACTCAGGTTGATGTGGTGTTAAAATCTGTATAACTGTGATGTATTTGTCAAGGACCAGACATTAGCACAGATGCCATACTGCCCTACTGAGGTGTTGCAGACTTTATCCAGATTTCACTATTTCCAGTATTTCCTTTTTTTTTTTTTTTTTTTTTTGTCTTTTTGAGACAGGGTCTCGCTATGCAGTTCAGGCTGGCTTTAAGCTCACTTTGTAGCTCAGGCTGGTCTCGAACTCACAACAATCCTCCTGCCTCAGCCTCCCGAGTGCTGGGATTACAGGCATGCGCCACCACGCCCGGCTCAGTATTTCCCTTTTGCTATTGTGAGATGTAATCGAGGGTAACTTGCTACATTTGGTATGACTGATTCTGAATCAGTCTTTTCCTCCTGTCTTTCTTTCTCCAATTCCTGTGTTGGCATTTCAGAACAGAATGTACCTGGTAGAGAGAGCAATTTACTCCAGTAGAAAAGGCCTTTATGAGAAACAGGTAGCTGCCACAAATATTTCTAAGGATCTTTATTTCTCATTTTTAAGAGTTTAGATTATTTTGTTAGAAATCTAGTTTATGAAAGAAACATACTTGAAGAGCCAGGGAGATAGCTCAGCCGACTAAGCACTTGCTTAGGCAAGTGCAGGGGCTAGGGTTCAACCCCTAGCACTGCGTGCCATGCTGGTCCCACTCCATCACACTGAACCAGAGATGGAGTCCTCACATGGTGACACATGCCTGTAATCCTAGCACTGGGGAGGCAGAAAGCAGGAGGATCACCATGAATCCAAGCTGCATAGTGAGACCCTGCACACACACAAAGAAAAATGTAAAATAGAAAAGAAATATACTTGAAAGATGAGAAATGGAAGGAAAATAATATCTTCAGAAACAATTTTCTATCATTGGTAAAATTTGTTAGACTATACTTCTTAAAATGTAATAATTACAGAAAAAGAATGAGGTGAGACCCATAAATTTCCAATGAAGAAAGGAAAAACAGCAGAAAACAGCAATGTGAAAAACAATACTGAAGTCAATGAAGTAAGGAAAATATAATAAAACAGAACATGGAAAAAATCAAGAAATAGTAAACAGAAAAAAAGGAATATGGTTAAATCACTATACATCTAATTACCTGGTCTAATTAATGTGACTTGAAGTGTTCACATTTGGGGGACAGAAAGCGAATCTGGAAGCCTGGTTGTGAGAAGGCAGGGGGAACTACTGTTTTCTCTGTTATCTTTCATGACTAACACACACTTAATTAAATTGCACACAAATACAACCATGATAAAATTTAAAACAAATAAAAGTTGCAGTCATAAAAAGATATGAAACATAAATTATGATTCAGACAAGATTTATTTCAATAGTTAGGCCCCTGGATGCCTTTCTGTTTCATCAAATCTTCTATGTGATGGACACTGTAAGGCAGCTTTTCAATACTTTCCCTGAGGTTAGTGTTACACAAATACACACATTAAGCTAACCTCAGCTATGAACACAGATATAGCAAATACTTACAAAAATGATTATATTAGCAAATGGATTCCAGCAGTATGAGAATTATATTGTGATCAAATAAAGTATCTGAGAAATGTGAGGGCAGTTTAGTATCAGGAAATCTTTAGATGCAATTCATCCATTAACAGATTAAAGATTAGCTGGAAAACCCATCTGATTATTTTCTATATATGTGCCTAAAGGAATCCATTTGATTAAGTTAATCTCTCAGTTTTTTAGTTTAAAAAGACCTACTAAGAAAAATCCATTTCCTAAAACTAACACTATTCTACCAAAACTCACAATAGATAAATATGTAAAGATAAATCACCAAAAGCTTCCATAGCAAAGTCAAAATATACATTATCACCACTAATCTTCAGCACTATGTTCAAGGTTATGGTCCAAGTAGTAAGAAAAAAAGACACATCAGTGCAGTCTTTAAAGGATCTTTTCATACTTGATGCCAGTCCAAATATTGTAGCTACTTGAAATCAGCAAAATAACTCAACGTAGTCCAATGATCCATAATAGTAGTTCTCACAACCAGCACATCTAGCAATTGTCAGAAGTTGTTGACTTGAGCCTTTTAAAGCTCAGCATATTAATATAGCTTTACTTTTTATACTTTGTAGCTACACTTTTATGATGGATGGTTAAGACCAAGGAAGATCTATATAACTAAAAAATGTAACTTTTGCTATCTGATAAGGTAATCAAATCCTCTCAGGAGGATTACCTTGGAACCATGCACAGTAACTTGTGGATCTTCTGTCAGTGTCAGCCATGTGGATGAGTCACTGCCATTGCTTGACCAATTTGTTCTCTGTGAAAGGCTGAGAGAATGTTTTCTCTCCAGGCGACTCTCCTTCAGCACACTATGCAGCATTGACCACTTTCCTCTGTGACCCCATAATCTCCCTGATCAGAAAATTTGAAACACCAATTAGTTACAGGATGTCATAGCAGAAGTTCTCTTATGTCCTGAGTCCTCATGACCTTGAAGGGCTAGGGCCAAAATATTGGCTACCTTTTTAACCCATTTACCTATCTATTTTTGACCTGCAAACTTTAGCTGGTAAACATCCAGAAGAGAAGCTTACTGATATTGTTATAACAGAGGCAGTTCAAGTCTAACATCATTATACGTGTGAATATCACATATCTGAATATCACATACCTTAGACATAAAATGAAACTGCCATTCAGCACAATTCATGATAGCCAAATCTTGGAAACCAGCAAGATGGCTGTCATCTGAGGAATGGATGAAAAAGACGTGGTATTTTTATACAATGGAATATTATTCAGCTATGAAGAATAATAAACTTGAAGCTTTTATACGTAAGTGGATGTCAATTGAAGATATACCCATAAGTGAAATAAACCAGACTCACACATGTAAATATTATACAGTCTCCCTGCTATAAAAACTCAAAACAAAAAATACAAATAGAAAGTTATAACACAGTAAAAAGGAAAGCGAGAACTTGAGGATTGGACGAGGAGAGGGCAAGGAGAAAAGCTGGGAAACATGACAGGGGCAAAGCCATACGTTTATATGCACAAGATGGGTGAGGCAGTGATCTTGAGAAGCATCAGCAGGGTTTTGAAATTAGCAGTTAATGGGTAGGGTTAATTAAGCAGCTGCGCTGAAGATAGCAGTGTGTAATAGAAGAGTCCCACTTGGAGTGCCTCGCATTCTGGTCTTCTCAATATGTGCTGCTTGTCATGGCATACAAATTATTACTATACTGCCTCTCAAGTAAATGTTTGTTCAAAAAAAAGGGTAAAAATTTAAAAAAAGAGACAAGAAAAAAATGTCACAGGACTGTACTGCTACAATGCCATATATAGTTAGATTTCTAAATTTCTGTGTAAAAATATGTGATTATTCATATTTTAAAAATATTTTTAAAAATTTTTTCTCCATATTCTGTAGTTTAGCATATCAATACTTGATGGAAAATAACTATGCCATGTTATGCATAAGATGTTTGATATTCAGATAGTGAAGTTAAACCCAACTGCATATGTTGTAGGGTAATAATAAGCTTCTCTACTGGAGTGTTAACAACCTAAGTTGCAGAGAAAAAGAAGGGCTGTAAGGACAGCCAACATTTTGGTCTTTGCCTTTCAAGGTCAGTGAAGACTCAGGACATAGGAGAACCTGTAATGTAACATCATGGAACTCAGTGTGTCCCAAATTTTCTGATTAAGGAGATTATGGGGCCACAGATGAATGTGATCAATGATGTAGAGTGTGCCTAAGGAGAGTCACATGGAGAGAAAACATTCTCTCAGGCTTTCAGAGAGAGCAAACTGGTCAAGCAACAGCTGTGACTTATCTACATGGCTGACACTGACAAAGGATCTGCAAACTGCGGTACAGTCCTGAGGGGACTTGACTGACCTTATCAGATACAAAAATTACATTTCTTCTTACATAGGTTTTGCTTTATCTTCATCTTAACAAGCAGAAAAGTATAAAAATGAGGTATAAAAGTAAAGCCATACTAATATGCTGAGCGGTGAAAGGCTCAAGTCAATAACTTCTGACATTTCTAGTCCTACGGATAGTCCACTACTGTTATGTACTACTAGACTATATTGCAATATTTTGTTGAATTCATGTGCCTACAATATTTAAATGGTAAGGGAATAACCATCTCTAACAAAACTAAATGGAAAAAGAAGATATAAAGGAAGGACCATTTTAAATTTGTATATACAAAATAATTAGGATAGATATATAGCTACTTTCTCTTAATTCATTGAGAAGAAAGATTTCTATGAATAGTATTTGGACAGGATATCAGGTCTGAATCTTGTACTATGAATATCCACAAATAAGATAACAATATGCAATGTATTAATTATTGAAATTGTCCTATTAATCAGTTTTGAAATTGTCTCATTGCTATCTGTTTCTCAATAAAAATAGTTAAAAAACTGCTATTTTCCAACAACGGGTGTTCTAAAACTTAAATCCCTACAGAATGTTAAAAAGCAATTACAGATTTTGACACACCTATTTAGAAATCAAACTATATTCTACATTGTAGCAATACAACCCTGCTACATTTTGTTTTTCTTGTCCCTTGTTTCCTGTCATTACTTTTTTAAACATACATTTACTTTAAAAAGAGTATAACAATAATGGATATGAAATTAGAAGCAGTATGCATTTGGAAGACCAAAATGACAGGTATTTTAAACATAGTTTTAGTATTATACATTGCTCTCCTCAATGCATTTGCTTAGTTCACAGATATCAGTACATAGTGTTAGTGAGGGTGAGAATTCTATCCATTAACTGCTAATTTCAAAAACGTGATAGAAGTTATTAGACCATTGCTTTAACAATTGTATTTATATAAATGTATGGTTTTGTTCCTACCATATTTCCTAACTTCTTTCCTTTCTCTCTTTACATTGTTTGGTCCTTAAGTTCTTTCTTTACATTTAGCTGTGTTTCAATTTTTATTTCTTCTCTTGAGTTCATACACTAGGGGGACAATATAATATTTACACATGTGGGTCTGGTATATCTTACTTATGAGTATATTTTCAAGTTGCATCCACTTATATATGAAGGGCCCCAAAATTTAAAGATCCATTCCAAAACTGGGCATTCAAGATGAACACACAGTCCTCATAGGAAGAAATACAAGAAGCAAACACATACATGAAAAATGCTCCACCTCACTCAGCATTTGTGAAATGCAAATTAAAACAACACTGGCTATCATGAAGAATTCAACAAACAACAAATGTTGGAGGGCTTTGGGGGAAAAAAGAAACCCTTCTCCACTGCTGGTGGGAATGCAGACTGGTACAACTGTTATGGGAATCAGTGTGGAGATTCCTTAAAAAACTAGGACTGGAAATCCCATTCAAGCTGGCTATCCCCCTACTGGGAATTTTCCCAGAGGAACAGAAAACATCATATCTTAGTGAAATATGTGCACCTATGTTTATAGCAGCACAATTTGTGAAAGCCAAATCTTGGAAGCAACCAAAATGCTTGTCACCTGAGGAATGAATGAAAGAGTTGTGGTATTTTTATACAGTGGAGTATTACTGAACTCTGAGGAGTGATAAGCTCAAAGCTATATCTGGACTAATCTTTTTTTTTTTTTTTTTTTTTTGGTACTGGGGATTGAACTCAGGACCCTGTGCTTGCCAGCCAAGTGCTCATTCTACTGAACCATCTCCCTGGCAACCTAGACTAGCTTTAACAGAATAAAACTGAAGCCTGTTCTCCCAGCTGAGCCCATAAAAAGGCACAATAGTTTTCTTCTTTTTTTATTAATTTTATTGAGAAAAAATTGCAGTGAGACAGCTTCAAAACAGGTTGATATGAGAGTTACAACAATTAAAACATTGCATATTATTGTCTTTGTAGTAGTCATTCATAGCACAGGATGATATCCTGTCCAAACTATGTTAGTAAAAATATTTCTCTTATTGAATTAAGAGAAAGTAGCTATATATCTATCCTAACTATTTTGTATATACAGATACAAAACGTTCCCTCATTTATATCACCCTTTTTCTTTAGTTTTGTCAGAATTGGGCATTCCATTGCTGTTCAAATATTGTAGGAGCATGAATTCAGCAAAATACTCCAATGTAGTCCAGTAGTCCGCATAGTAGTGGATTATCCACAGGACTGGCAATGTCTGAGTCTGATGACTTGAGCCTTTTATAGCTCAGCATATTAACATGGCTTCACTTTTCATACCTTGTTTCTATACTTTTCTGCTGGATGGTTAAGACCAAGATAAAGCAAGACCTATATAACAAGAAATGTAACTTTTGCATCTGACAAGGTCAGTTAAGACCCCTTCGGACTTATCCCGAAACCCTGTGCCCCACTTTGCAGGTCCTTTGTCAGTGTCAGCCATGAATACTTTTCCTCTTTCAGTCAGTGAGTACATGTAGCTTTAGTAACTGCTAATCTTTGCTAACAATACAACATATACAAACTACTTAAAAATTCTTAATTAAAATCTTCTCATGTAAACTTTAGTCAACTCATAGCATTATGGCTGGGGAGATGGCTCAGTAGAATAAGCGCTTCCCTGGCAAGCGCAAGAGTCTGAGTTCAATCCTCAGTTCTGCCAAGAAAAAAATTTAAAAAAAACCAAAAAATTTACCATGTGATTAGCTCAGTAGAATAAGTGCCTTCCTGCCAAGCACAGGGTCCTGAGTTCAATCCCTGGTATTGAAAAAACAAACAAATGAATAAATTTTTAACACAAGTGTCTGAGTTCAATCCCCAGTTCCGCAAAAAAACAAAACAAAACAAAACAAAACAAAAAAACAACCAACCTCTTAGCATTATGCATAGCAGATACAGTACAACCAAAATAAATGTCCCCAATGCAATTTATCATGTTCCAGTAATTCAAACACATTTTTCTTTCTTTTGCAAAATATAACAGTTTCATTTACTTATGTATTATGTATAATAACAATGATAATGTTAGTACTTGCTTTCTCAATTCCTTTTTAATCACAAGATCCTTTAGGGATTTAGAATTCACTTCGTAACTGTGATTTCTAGAACAATGTCATACAAACTGTTGGAACTCAATTTGTATCTCTTGAATGAAGCAGTTTGAAGTGTTTCGGAGATGAAACAGCACCCGTGACTCCCTAGAAGAATTAGGTATTGGCTACTTTTAATCAGTGCCTACATGCTTGTGCTTTGGTGGTTAGATTTTAGCATCGTATTAATATCCTGAGAGTTTTTCTTCTAATGGCAGCCATGAGCTTTTCCAGTCCTGCATATACGTGGTGTGTATGCACAGCTATAAAATTCAGCAGCTGGTTTATGCAAATGAGGAGTCTGAGTATGGAAGAAGCTATTTCTATCAATCAAACTGCAGAGTGGTTTGTTTGGAATAGTTTATGTTGCACCCACTCCTCTAATGTATAAGATTTCACCTTGTGCACAACGGGCACTTCCTGCCCTTGGCTGGGAGGCATTCTCATGTTACTGCACTTTTCCTAAATGCCTGTGGGTAAGAAAGTTTCTCAACATAAAGGAATGTGTATGTAAGACGGACTCAAGGAGGAGCGGAAAGCAAGACAGAGAATTTATGTATCTTACAGGCAGATTAAATGGAAAACTCTTTAAAGTAAAAACACAGTCAGATGGATTTCTGTCAGGATCCTCAGCTGAACTGAACAAGTATTTCTGTTTTCTTATTTTACAAATCTACCAGCATTTTGCATTAGCCTCTCATTTCAGTGAGAGAACCTGAATGTGTACATGTTTTCACGTTCTCTGTCCAGTAGGAAGGTAATTATCAAAAAGCCAAAAGAGCAGCAGCAAATAGTGTCTATAAAATCTACCACGTTATTTATAAGAGTAATAACAAAACAGACCTGAAGCCACCCAAAGGTCAGACAGCAGTAGTCTTGGTGGACAGCACATTAAGCTAGTAAGGAATGAGAACAGCAATTAGCTGTTAATGCAGTGTACTGACATCTTCTTCACAAACATAGAGCATTATTATCAAATGTCTGCTTACTTCGACCTTGCTAGCCTTGTATATATATTCATATATACATACATACGTGAATGTATAATAGACAACACAGGTCTTTTCTGTGCCAGAAACTACCAATCCTTTAACAAACAGCTCTTTAAACAGATGTAAGCAAACCAATATAAGGCACAAAATTGGCCCATGTTCTCATTCTTATGACATAATAGTAAGGTCTTAGAATAAGGCAGTCTTCTTTAATATACAAAATAAACAGGGATGAAAACCTTTTCTTAATAAAAGCTGTGATTCAGCTACACTTGCCGAAGCCAAATAAACAGTTGTGAATTGACACGCAGACAGAAATGTGTATAAATTATTCAGAATGAAATGTTCAAGTAATATTAACCTAAAGGTATAGTCATCAATTTTGTACTGACAGATGGCATTGGGTAGTTAGTATTCAAGTGTTACTACATAAATAATATTGATTTATGCTAACTGAGAAGACTGAGAAAAATTTTTATCAGGATGCCCAAGTTCTGTTCCTCCTGGCTTGATCAATCACCTCTCTACTGAACTGTATCATTTTCTTGGAAAATTCTTAGCCGAGAAATCGGGCTCAGGCAAAATGAATAATGCATTCACTGCAGTGTTAGACTAATGACCCTTAAGTGCTTTTTAAAAATGAGTAGCAATGACTGCTTCCCTTATGAACAGGCTTTCTCTCCCCCTGGCCTTCCTCTCCTTTCCCACCTCCCTCTGCCCTTTCCCATTCTCTTTCACCTCCTCTCTGGTTGGAAGAAAACAGCCTTGACTGCATTGCTGTTTTTAGATAGACATGAAAAGAGGCAAAAGAATCAATAATGCCATTGAAAGTGCACATGCAGTACAGCTGTTTGATTTTCCTTTTTTCTTTTCCACTTTTGTCTTCCCCTTTCCAGCACTTTTCAGTCTTCTTGCAGGTTGCAGGTCTCTTTTGTGTTAATCATTTTTGTATTTACTTTTACTGCTGTCATAATGTTACTGTGTTATCATAAAGGTATTGGTCAAGTGGAGAGAGGAAAGACAGAGACCTACTTACTTTGCAAAGGTAGGAGAGATATCTGACAGGACTGCATGGTTAAAATCTGCCTTTGTTGGCATTTGTGATGCATGAAAAAAGTTTCTCACTCCTGAGTGGGTCCCTGAAGAGATATAATAGTGGCTCAAGTTTCTGTACCACAATCTTTCAAAATCTGCATAAAGCCACAAAAATAACACAAATATCTACATTAAACATGCTTAAAAAGAAGATTGCATAGGATTATTAAAAGAAAGGCAAAATCTCTAGTTGAATAAACTAGATCAATTTGAATTAACTTACCCTAAACCCATTGAAACAGTACTTGAGGTCAAAATAAAATTAAAAAAATGGATTTAGAAAAGAGATACAATCACCTTCTCTCTCTCTCTCTCTCTCTCTCTCTCTCTCTCTCTCTCTCTCTCTCTCTCTCTCTCTCTCTCTCTCTCTCTCTCGTGTGTGTGTGTGTGTGTGTGTGTGTGTGTGTGTGTGTGTGTGTAGAATGCAACTGGCAGATAGCTGCTGAGAATAGAATTGTTCTGTAAGAAAGCAGTCATTTACAAAACTAGTGTGGGGTCAGATAACCTCATTATTCCCTTTGCAATTCTCATTAGGTCAAAATAGCAATCCCCCTACCATCACTTTCATCTTGAGAAGCATGAGCTGGTTTTGCCCTTTTAACTTGAGCTTTTCATTCTAAGGAAGGATTAGACTCCACACAACCAGCTTCTTTTTCATTTCATTGCCATTCTGTCTTTAGGGGAAATCAGCCTCACATTGTGTTATTCTTATGTCCCTAAGTAATGTTTCTTAAAAAATAGATGAATCCTTTTCAATAAAGTGAACCCAGTTTGATGGAACTACTAAAGTAAAAAGAAAAGAAAAAACCTTCATTATTTGAAAAGGGCACCCAACACTATAGCAGTCAAACCCTAAAGCCGATGGTGAAGCCATTGATGCATTATTATTCTTAGGCTTCTTTTCTTTCAAATAAAAACATAAAGGAAGTCATTTAAAGCCTAAATGACATCACTGGACAACTGAAAGACCTGTCTTTTGTTCCCTAGTACCAATGCTAGGAGAATGTGCACTTCGATGTATAGTTAGTTGGAAGGCTGTGGATCCAGATTTTTTTCAAAATAGCAGCAATCAGTCACACTCAGTCAAATACACATGGACCTGTTCACAAAGTTACCCAGCTTCCCACTGTCCCACTTTTTTGCCTGTATAAAACTGAGAGAATTAAATTAGAGGCATAATAAGACTCTCTAGCTTATAGTAACATAGCAAGTGCCCCCAACTGCTCCACAGCGCTACATAACTGTCTTTCAAACACCTGTTTCCTTCTGCCATTTTTCCATCTTATCTGTCATTATGATCTAATGATCTTATTATGTGCCTGCATCATTCTCCAGAGGTTAAGAGAATTCAATTACATATAATAATATTATGAAAGAGAGGAGTGGTAGAGGCCAGAGGTGGGAGAGAAGTGATTGCCACTAGTAACTGGTTTATTACCGCACCCTCCAAAACTCCAAATAATTAAAAGCTACTTTGCTGAAGTTATTACTGACTAAAAAGATCTTACATTGCGAGTAAGTGTAAGTGGTGTTTAATTATTATCCCACGTAGTTTTTATATTATAAGGGGTCAGTTTGTTTCTAAGCACAGTTTCCTCAGGCAAAGGTAGATTTTAACTGGCCAACAAAACTTCCAGTAGCTATTTATAACTGATTGTGGAAAAGCTGGGCTTTATAAATGGGGAAAGGGGCCTAAGCCTTAACAATATTTTCTAAAATTCTGAAAAACTTAAGTATTTGTGCTGTTTATATTTGGTTACATTTACCCTAGAAGAAAAGTTTTCTAGGAATGTAAGGTGCCTAAATTGTTTATTCCAAGTTTTTAATGTACAATGAAAACAATACATGATAAGCATAAATTTAAAAATCTCAAGAGAAATAAAAAATGTTTTTGTCATTGTTGTTATTCTTGTTATTTTATTAGTGTCCAAAGTGAGAATCTTGTATAGTAACAATTAGAATAGTGTTCAGTTTTAGGAAATAAGGTGCTAGCCCTCTCCTTGCAAGAAGGTGCACGTGTACTTGTATGTGGCATTTTGGAGGTTGGCGGTGTGAGTTAGAGAGATTTGCTCCTAGTAACCTGAGCAGTGTCTGCTTCAGACAGGAGCTGGCACAAGCGTAAGTCACTTGCCTGCCTCTGGCCAGCCCTCCCTGCTCTGCAGCCAGCCTGCAGGGACTTTCTGTCTTGAAAATATGCTCTTGGAAAACGTTACGTGGCTTTGGTTACATCTTATCTCATTTGCCTGTAGTATAGCTTAGTATTTCCCAGAAGATAATCATAAAGCCTTGTAATATTTATTACATTTAGGAGACACTTTTTTCTTAGCAGCAAAACATTTACAGATCATTTCTAAGAGACTGTGTGCTTTGGCATCAAGCTGTCTTTGCCATTGCATTTTTCCTTTCTAGCTATGGCATTCTGGTGTTTATGGGCTTTAAATTTGGAGACTTTATTACATTTTTGTCCTTTGATTCCAGAGGCACTCATCATTTTGCCTTATTTTGTACAATTAATGGACATATATCAGTCTGTTAGAATAAGTGAAATAATAAATGAAGCACTTAGTGAAGCTTGCAAGTAGAAAGAAAAACATTGGAAAGTTCTGTAGCTGTGGATCAGGACTCAGCAGTGTTTTAACCTCCACTTGGCTTCTCAGTTGAGATGACTGCAGCCTCCCACTGGTATTTTCTGCATACCCAATTTTGCCTTTAATGGTCTCCAGCTGTAGTTGGCTCACGTTAACAGTTTAGTTTTATGCTCTCATCTCTCATCTCTGAAGTAATTGCAAAGACAATAGAACTTGAGACCCCACTTAAGTGACTAATAATGATAAGTTAGTCCCTTGGCTAAGTAGCAGGCTGCCCTACAGCTTCATCTATTCTTATAAATTGCACCAGAAAGTAGAAAAATCTTAGCAGCAATTCGGCCGCTCCTTTCTTACTTTGTTGTATCCTATGAAAATTGGGCCGAGCCCTTTATTATTACTACTTAGATCATACTTCACTATGTGAGCTGCTTCCACAGTCATAAATTCCACCTATTCAGTGAGTATAGATACTTACTCCCATTGATTCACAGATGGCCTCAATATTTCTTTCCGTGTTTTAAGACTGTACACCACTGGAAATCAAATTTATTAAACTCATTTCCCTCTCCTCACTCCAAGAAAGCCAATGATCCTGGCTCTTTCATGAATTTGGCAACCATTCAGAGAGGCTGTGCCATGACCAGGAACTATTCTCAAATTAGAGTTGAACGACTCTCTCAAAGACCCTCCAAGGCAGACTCAAAAAAGACACATGATGTCCTAATAATGTGCTAGATAATTAGAGCGCTTCCAGACAGCGCACGTGTCCCAGAGAAGGAGAAACAGGTTGATGCTACAGAACGCAACTTCACGGAATAGGAAGGAAGACTAGGTAAAATTTAGATGGCCCAAAAGGTCATGCTCAGGAGGTAGTAACCCTTTAAAAACAGGGAAGATGGGTGGTGAGAAAGAAGAAACGAAGAGAAAACCAGAGATAATAAAACTGAGCCATGGGAAACAGCGATATATAAAGAGCTTAAACCAAGGAAAGTTAGAGTTTAGAATGATGTCTTAGTGTTTGTGATGCAAGATTATGAAGAATGGTAGGAAATGAGGTATAAGAATTAGACTGGAACCAGACTATGATGGTCCTTGGACTATTGCTAAGGAGTCTGAATTCTGCTTTGGTGGAGGTGGGTGCCACTGGAGTGTGTCAGGTAGAGGCATGCCATGGTATAAGTTAAACTGGACAATGTGATCCCTACCCTTGTGCGACTGTAGACTGAGGCCAGCATGTCTATGTGAGGGAGGTGGTGGCTTTGTCAATGAATGGTAGCCGAGAAACAGGGAAGGAATCTGGACATGTTTAGAGTCAGACTCCAGGGCATTTGTAATGAAGTGGACAGTACTGCTGCTTATGGTAATGAAAGCAATGGAGCCATGGCAGGTTGAGGGGCAGAACAAGGGTCAGATGCCTAAGTACAAACAGAAAGCAAGTGGTAATTTATGCAAACCTCAAGTTCAGAAGCTAAGTCTGCATGAAAGCTCATATTTGTGTTATTTCATAAATCTATAGACTATTAACTCTTTTAAAAGTTTTTAAACTAATTCTATATTCTTTTCTTCCCACCCCATGCCCCGCCTCCTCCATTTGTAGTCAAGATCATCTTGAAAACCCTCTTCAGTCATACGCTTTTCCTAGCTGAATGGGACGAAAGTGCATAGAGGTAATGACTGCCACTCAAGTCTTGATGGTAGTTGTTTTAAGATGTTTTAACTAAGTACATCGCTGTAGCCCATGGTGAGAGTATTATCAATGGCGTCTGTGGCACTACGCGTGGCCCTAGTGGAGAGAAGCCTGCTCCCTTTGTTTTGTGTGGAAACTGGCACTCTTTCCTGTGTGTGGGGAAGAATGATCATGAATATTTTATGGAGAGGGCTGGCCAAATAGCTCAGCAGATTAAAGCACCTGCTTAGGCAGATGCAGGGGCTGGAAAGTCAACCCTCAGGCCCGCAGTGCCGGCCCTGCCCCCGCCCCCGGGCGCACAGAGATGGCTACTGAGACTGGGTGTGGTGGTGTGTTCCTGTAATCCCAGCGCTTGGGAGGCTGTAGACAGGAGGATCATTTTGAGTCCGATCTACGTGGTGAGACCCTGTACACCCTGTACACCCTGTGCACCCGGTCCTAAATACAACATATAGATATAGATATAGATATAGATATAGATATATAGATATAGATATATAGATATAGATATAGATATAGATATATATAGAGAGAGCCAGTGACAAAGGGAGCCTACATGGACAGCTTACATTTTCACGAAAGCCTTTAAAATGTTTATTTTGTTAAAAGTAAAATCCAACTTAATTGCCGTATGTTTTACTTTGACTTACTGATAGTCTCTATTAAAGCTTTATAGGGACAGTGAGGTGGCTCAGCAGACTGAGCGCCCGCTTAGGCTCGTGTCGGGTTGGGTTTGATCCTCGCTACAGGCCCTGCCTCTCAGGCCCGCAGAGCGGGTGCCGAGACTGGGCGTGATGGTGCACGCCTGAAATCCCAGTGCTGCGGAAAGCAGGAGGGTCCCTACCAGTCCAAGCTGCACTATGAGGCCCTATGCCAAATACATAAGTCTTATGTTATAAAACTTTTTTCTAATTCTTATATTGGGAGAAGACTCATTAGTAACTTGCACTCATTTACCTACATTTTTACATAATAAATCATTCCAAATCAGTAAGAAAGCAAAACAGGACAAGAACTGTGCATTTGTGTAAGCCAGTAGATTTTCTTCACATTTTAAATTTATTATATACCTTTCAGTTTTATTTTATGGCCATTCTTTATCTTTGTTATATTTCTAATGAAATATATATATATATATATATATATATATATATATATATATATATATATATGTGTGTGTGTGTGTGTGTGTGTGTGTGTGTGTGTGTGTATAACTATATATACAATTAAAATTAGCAACAATGTTTTGACATAGTAGAATTAAGCATCACTTGTAGCTTGTCCTTTTGCTGATACTTCATTGTAATGCCAACCTAATTAGGGCACCTCTACTAATGACAAGGAAGTTCAGCATTTAGTACAAATTCAGCTTATGTTGTTAATATCGTCAGAATTAGCCAAAGCAAATACAAACAAAAACTCCATCATCATGAGTGTACATCCAACCAAGAAAAGTAAGAACACCTCCCAAGGGTGGTGAGACAAACCATCACCTTTACCAGTACACAATCTAGTCAGGAGACTTCCCAAGAGTTCATGGATCTTGGAAATTTTATGGGGCATGAAGTATACAAAAGCATCATATTTGCTACACATTTCATCCACAGTTTTCTTAAGAGCATTGAAAAGGTTCCAACTTAACAGTGGAAGGAACTGATGCCACAGTCAACGTTCAGGAATCAGATTGGGGGAGACGAGGACTGCAGAGCATTGTGGGGAAGAACCTGAGCCAGGAAAGCAGCACAAATCACATGACTTTCACTCCACTGGGTTGGGCCATCCTGCATCTTCTGGACCCCCATCAACTCTCCCATGTGAGAGGAAGTGAATACCAGCAATTACTGCAGAGGGCTGTGAGGCAGTAAGTAGATGTCCAAATAAACTGCTTATCACAGAGTCCTATAGGAAACTCTCATAAACATTATTTATTATTATCATTAATAATTAGGCTTCTAGGGCAGGATGAGAGGTAAAACTTTGAAAATTAAAGCTGATGAGATGTGATCAAAGATAATGAAGTCTGCACTAGATATTTTCTCAGGTATTGATTAGATTTTTTTGTTTAATTTTTTTCTCTTACAGACTGCCTACCTGAAGGTTTCTTTCACTGCTACCAGAATTACGCATTTTTCCATCCACTCTTCTATAGGTCAGGCATTTTACTCCATGCAGTGCTTGAATTAAAAAGATCCATCTCTACCATTTAGGGGATCACAGTCATGAAAATAATTCTTTTTGTAGTATGACAAATGCTCTCAATTAATACAATTAGTTTCAAGCATAAAGAAATAATATAATAAACAGAAATTAAAGTGAACCTCTAGGAGTCATGGTTATTTAAAATAAATACTGAGATTTTCCAGAGAAATAAGAAATAAAATTAATCCCTAAATAAAATATCATATAGAAAAGTAAAAATAGAAGAAAGGAAGGTGTTCAAATATATGTGATATTTGAAGAAAAACAAAAAGTCAAATATGACTGTCCTGTTACTGGATGTATGCATAGATGTTTGAATAATGCACTGGATTACGGGTGAAAGCTTCATTCAAAACAGTTTTAATCTTTCTTTTTAAATTTTTATGTTTTATGCTCTATAATGCTTATAATATAGCAAAATCAATATATGTAAATAATTCATATAAATATTTACATGTATAGGGACATATATTCAAACTTTTTAACTAATAAAGATGTACAATTACAATTTGAGATCACTACCACCTCAGTATAACTATGTTTTGACATGGGGAAACACAGGGCTCTTCAAGGAAAAGCTCACACTAACACCATCCTAAAGCCTGGGCCAACATGTCTTCAGAAGGTTTTGTCCATTGCTTCTAAGACTCATCTCTTGCTCCTTAGATATCTTACTGTAACATAAACACTAAGAAGTACTTCCAAGTTGCTTTCTATTTTTCCCAGAGACTACCTATTTTTTCTTTAATATGAATGTCAACCTGAATGGACCAAACTGGACTTTTCTTTGCTTTTCTCCCTTGTTCAACAATTTTAATAGACAAATGAGCTGTACGTTTGGACTCAAGCACAGAGAATTAATCCAACACACAAATTAACATATAAGTTTTCAATATGACATTAGCTGGTGAAGTAGAATAGAGAAATACCTTGACAGTGTTGAGAGAAAGACTCAGGAAAGTGAGATCATTAGTGTTCCAAGGATAAAAAAAGATAGGTAGTTTAAATGGAAAGGATGATATGAATGAGGAAAACTCGGAGGGACAAGGGGCTTAGAAAGTCTTGACAAATTGAATTCTGAAGAGGGACTGGCTGAGGCTGTACACCAGAAAACCTCTAATTAGTTCTAATCCACTCACCCTTTACTTCAGCGTCCTTATCTGCCTCAGCTCCCTAAATATTAGTGAGTCTTGATTTTTGTTTTGAAAATAACAGCTTGAACTTTTGACATACACCATTTTGACATATCCCACCTTCTTGCCTGTGAGCCCTTGCTAACCACTGAGAATTTCTGGCTCACTTTGCTCATAAAAATAATAATAATAAAACAGAAACACATATGATAAGAAAAGCCCCAACAGAATAAAAATATATTGACCAGAAAATAAATGCAAAAATACATTCAGCTAGGTACTGGAGGGAGAAAAAACAAAAAAAGTTTTATTCCAAATTACTCAAGAGAGTTGAAATCTATTTATCATCAAAAAACGAGTTAAAAGTCATTATTTGACTGAATATAGTAGTGTAGAATAATAAGAAAAAGTACAAGGAACTTTGTCTAAAGGATCACCCATATCATAAGCTTAATCAGAGGAATTCAAGGCAATAGGTGAGAAATACAACTGTTTGCACCCACTCTACAAAATTTCCATGAGGAAAGCAATGAAAAGTCCAGTTCCCTGAGAGATGTTCACTAATGGATAACCTTCCATAGATGGAACTGTCTGTGTTAGCCCTTTCTGCTAGGACCAAATTCAAGGCACCTACAACTGAAAGGAGGAAGTGATTTACTTGGCTCAGGTGTCAGAGGGTGCAGCCCACAGCTGGCTGGCTCCCAGGCAGAAGCATCCTGTGGGAGCGCTGGGAAGCAGAGCAGGAAGAAGTGGAGGGGAAGGGTAGTGAGCCAGACCTAGCCCGAGCTCTTCATGACCCACTCAGAAGCAGCCAGTCCTGGGTGGCCTGCAGCCAGTCCAGCCGACAGCTAATCTTAGCCATCGCCAGGTCTGCTGAGTGGATGTGAAGAAGGGGGAGTGAACATCTGTTGAGCAAAGCACCCCAACAGAAGAAATCAGAAATGGGTGACTGTCCTTATGTGTAACTAGACAGTTAAGTTCTTAATGCCCACACATAAGAGAAAATTATCTGGGGGTTAAGAAATTACAATATATTAGTTTATCACTTTCAGAATGATACATGGCTTCTGGAAATCAAATTGAAGAATACAGAACTCAGCAACAGGTACTTAATACACTGGTAAAATCTATGTTCCATTCTCATATCACCCAGGGAAATTTTGAAATGAAGAAAAATATCTTTTCTCAAACAGGTCATTATGTACACACTGTATTGGAAGGGAGGCAGGCAATATAGCTCCATTCTCAGGCAAAGGAGACAACAGAAAGTCAAGCAAGAATTTGGAAGTTAGACCCACAGGAGATAGCTAAAAGGTTTTAAACAGATGGGCAGGGTAATGATGAATGCCCAAGAATTGCTTTTCCAACTTACATAGCTTCATTGTAAGCACTATTGTTGATGTTACAGAAATCCAAGTTTAAAGAGGATGGACCTCTTTTATCAATCCCCTAAACAAAACTACTTTTATCTATGGAAATAAAGAAAACTACATCTCTTCTGCTGCCTCTAAATAAACGTTTCAGGCAGGATACATTAAGGGGAAGAGAGTTGTAACAAGGTACATATCTAAGGGAAGACAGGCGTTCTATGACCATGAGAGGTCTCATGGTCAGAGGCAGCAATTAGATTTTTTAATTAGAAGTTGGTCTTACCCCTCCCATAATAGTGACACCAGCCAAGAATTAAATGCCATATTTCCATGAACATGGAGACTGATTTTTAAATTGATGTCTGTAGGAGATGTGATTAGCGTATTTTATGCTAGTTGAGAGACACCAAGTCAGGTGCAAATCCAAGTGGTAAACGGGGTGCCACTAAGATAAGCGCTGACTCGTGTCAGATTAGTGCTCACAGTGCCCCCATCTCACCCAATACTGCAGATTATGAACACGAGTGGGTGAATTCTTACTGTAGTGTCTGTTACTTTCCATCACTGGGGACAAAATACCCGACCGCAAGCCTAAGGAAGGAAAGGGTTATTTAGCTCACAGTTAGTGGAAGTTTCAGCACACGCTTGGTGGGCTCTAGGGCCAAGCAGCACATGACAGAAGGAAGAAGTTCATGGTGGGGGACACAAAACTAAAGTCAGCAACTGCACCAACGAGCAAGCCTGTCTTCCTTCCATGCTGACCGTGAGTGAAGACCAGAGCTCCTCAGAAGTGGGGCAAACCACCCTTCCTCAAGCCCCTTGATACATATCCTTTACACTCAGTTACTCTAGGGAGGGCGCCCCATGCCCTAGGGAGGGCGTGTAGAGCTGCGCTGTCCACGCCCTCTCTTGCACAGGATGAGGATGTTTACAGAGTAAGAACCCCAGCTGTCTGCTGAGTCACCTAATTAAACTTCTAAACTTCTCAAGTTAATGCAATGTATCAGCCACTACAAATGGCTCCTGGCAGTGCTTCACATCCAACTCAGGATGAGCAGGAAGCACTACCAGCACTAGATGTCAGGCCGGTAATAAGGGAAAGTCACCCGACCACTCAACTGCTCATTTCCTATTAGTGGACAGTACAACAAACAATCTTTAGTGCTCTACTTTGCTGTTCTAGCATTTAGCAAGATTTTCTCTTCAGTAAACTGTGTTTGCAGCACACTAAATTATGTCTGGGAGATTGGACATAGTGAGTGCTGCTCCCCCAAATAGTCTAGTTGGTAGCCAAGAAATTAAAAGATCATTGATCACTGAAGAACAACAGAACCAAGCTGTTACAGACTACCCGATCACCATGTTACTTCTGATGCTAGGAATGAGAAGGGCTGATACATTTGTTTATTCATTCACTCCATGTGTGGTGTGTAAGTGCAGAACTATACATCTAAGCTACTTAGTGTTCCATCCTCGTGCCATCAGGAGCCAGAGCAAGTTAGTCTGTCCAGGGCTCTGTTTCCTCAGTTGTGGTTTAGAAATAAAAATTGTACCTTGGACAGAATTCTACTTCAACTGTATGAAATTTTGAGGTACTACACATAGGATTTTAGAGTACAGAGTTTGACAAATGTTTGTTGTTATTCTTCAATAAAGACTCACTGTTCACCAATAATATATATCTCCGAACAGCCAAACTTTAGTCCTCATGAATCTCCATGGATTTTCTTTCAGTGATAACAGACTTGTCTACTTTCACTTAAGCATCTCAATATTTTAAGTACCTTTGTAAAATATGTCTTTCCTTGTATTTATGTTATATCTGATCATAATTTTGGAGAGAAAAATAATGGTGGAATTTTATAATCAATGAGAATTCATCATAACACTTAATATTTTTAAACAATTATGATGACTCCAGGTAAGAGCAATATAGGAAGGTAAAGCGGTTCCTTTTGTGTGGTTGAATAATAGTGCTGACTCTGTGGAAGAGCAATCAGAAAAACCATGAAAACTGTGCTGCCTCCTGTCCCCTTCTCCAAAGGTCACCTATGTCTGTCCCTTTGTTGTTTCTATCTTTTGCCCCAATATCTCTGTCATTGCAGAGATCAATGAGGACTCTCTTGTAAGCTGCAGAAATTCCAACTGCACCTTGGGAAGAATTTTCTTCCTTAGATATGCATGAAGCTCAAGGGCTGGAGGCTTCAGGATAGCTGCAGTGATCACACCCGGACCCCGCTCTTCCATTCTCGATTCTCCCCCATGAAGGAGTCACTCTCAGGTGCTGTGCAGTGGAAGACACTTGTCAGGATAGCTAGGTCGCCAATCTCCCAAGCCAGGTTTTGCAAGACAGATGGTGGGTCTCTCTATAGTAACAGCAAAATTCCCTCTGCTGTGGCCACCTACTGGAGTTTTGAATTGCACACACATTTAAAACAATTCAGTGGTCAGGGAGAAAAATTATTTGACTATTGTATCTGAGTCACAGAGTTGCCCTGGTAGCCAGAAGTGAAATGACTTGACCAGAATGTGAACCCCAGGACACAGGTAAGGAATACACAGTAAAGGATATTCCCGTGCTTCTGCACTGCCCTTTCTTGCCTGCAGGCAGTGGGAAGCACACCCCAGGCAGACTGCACCCTGCATGCACACCAGATGCATGAAAGTGTGTTACGTGGAAGAAGGAGATGCATGATATTCAGGATTTTGTTTCTGCCCTTTTGCTTTACAAGGATGTGGGTATTTTCCTTTGATAAAATATTTTGGTTCTGTAAAACACAATAATCATTTGTGGGAAAGATTTGTAGATTTGGGGAAGCTACACATTTTTGAAACTTTATTTTTTATTAATACATGTTTGTCATGCATATTGATCACAAACATCATAGGGAATTTGTACCTGCACATAGTATATCTTAATTATTCTTTTTTATCATTCACCTTTCCTTTTTTTTTTTTTCTGTATTTT